>CALNHX010012802.1:0-22336 GCA_940337035.1 Agriotes lineatus
TCAGCAGCTGCACAACAACACTCTTATAGAGTTTACCATCAAGTGCAGCAATGGCTCAATCTCAATAAAGATTCACTAAAATGGGGATGGAAAAGGATTGGTGGCTATGTGCGTCCAGTTGCAACCACAAAGGCAGCTGATCCTGAAAAATTGCTCTCCCTCATTGTTTACACTTGTAATGCGGGGTGTGTCAGGAACTGTAAGCGTCGACAGAGTGGCTTGAAATGCTCAAACATGTGCAACAATTGCTCCGGATATAGGTGCACCAACACAGATGAACTAATTATTGACGACGGCATCGATGAAGATAATCTTCAAGATGAAAAAGAGCTTGAAGGTTTTTAGGTTACTGATTGCTGTTATTTATTTTTATGTAACTACCTTGAACGTTGTACATACCACTTTTCATTGAAGAACATTGAATTTACTGAAAAGCATGTATTGTGAAAAAAACAATTTCCATTATTTTTTGTACTACAGCTTATTAGATAAAGTTTGTAGTTAACCCTGTTTCAATGATAACCACATGATTTTATCTTTTTAGGATGATATGACAAAAGATAGAGGTAATTTAAGGAGGTGTAATTATAAGAACACAAATGGGAACGAAAAAAACGATATGATGAATTATTCAAAGAGAAAAATAGGCAAAATGAAGATAAAACGACAAAGGAGGGGAGCAATGTAGATATATTATCATATACATACATATAGCCGTATATACATACATCATCATCATCATCATTCGTTTTTGCTCCTGTAGAAGCATAGCGCGTCTTTCGGCGATTCTTCATCATTTGGTGTTTCCACCTATATGGTAGCAGAGTTGCCAGCTCTGTACCAACATACATACATACATACACACATACAAATGTTCCTATCTTATTGATGCGTCGCTAAGTACTTTTTATAGTTAAACATACTCTTTATAACGAAACACTCATTTTTAAGTGAGTACGATGAATCCCAAGCTAACTGGAAAATAATGACATCATTACCCCTTCCATATCTCTGCAACCCTTGTCGGGAACTCAAAAATGCATAAGACCATTATTATTGTAAATTAAATATAGATTAATTTTGTATAAGATAAAGTTTGCGCTAAACCTTGCAGTTAACGAGATATTTGCGAAAAACTATAAAACTGTTGAAACCTACCATTTTACCACATTTCCACCCCCCTCCCTCCTAAACCCGAAGCGCAATGTTGTGCAACTTTTTACCACTTATTGAGAGGATTGTACTAAACAGTTTCCTGCTGGGTAGAACTTTTTTTTTGGATGTTTGGGTTAAACCCTAGCTTTACTGTACTAAAACCTGGAACCAAGAATGGCCATATTTGTGACGGCATAGCTCTTCTCTCCACAGGCTGAGAAAGCGACAACATGATTTTTCATACTCAGGAAACACCACCGAATAAGAAGGTACCACTTGTCGGTATAAAGCTACTCAGTCCTACGAAAATCGTTATTTGACGAGATAATTTAGTTTGGCCTCTCTACTAGACGATTACATATAGGATCATACTTTGCAACCGGGGGTCCCTAGCAAAATCTTGCCTGAAGTACCCATAATTAGAGGTTTTAATTAATTATTGTAAACAACTTAGTTTATTTGTTTGCGAAATAATTGAATAGCTATCTGAAAGAGAGTGATCTAAAGAACTTGAACAGATAGGTTTCCATCTCTCAGTCTGGTGCAACCTCTTGGCATTCAGGTGCAAAAAGACCCTTTTCCGTTAATTATCATCGCTCATCGTGCATTGGTAGTGGTTTTACACCAAACTCAAGCTAAATATTTCCTCTTTAAGATGGAGTTTGGTTTTCAACGTAAAATCTGCAGCTCCCGCTTTCTTCTGCACGAGCGGGAAAGAGGGAAAAGGAACGCGCGGTGCTCCATGCAGTAGACAAACTGTAAGTAAAATTTCTTGAAAAAAATTGGGATAACCCCAAATTTTCAAAACATGCTGCATATTCGCGAGAGCGGGCCATTCAAATGCTGGCAACCATACTCCATTCTGTAGAGGAATATTTTAGCTTCAATTTGGTGTAAAACAATTTTCGATGCATGATCAGCAATGATAATTAACAAAAAAGGGCATTTTTACACCTGGCTGCCAGAAGGTTGAGGCAGAGTTAGAGATGGAAACCTATTTTTCCAAATTCTTCAGATCACTCTCCTTCAGATCGCGCTTGATTTACTTTCCAAACAAACTAATTTGCTTTAAATAATTAATTAAAACACCTTTGTCTCGTTTCGCGAGTCGAAATCCAGAGAAGTTTTGGGTAGTCTTGCTACATCCCTGTTAGTGTTAATTTTTCTACCGTTGTTATCCACCTAATTAATATGCTTTCTTACATTTTGTTTATAGTTTCCCTAAATTCGCATTATATGTTTACAGTATTTCACACGTAGGGTTGTGGTAATGTTTTTCAAAAAGGTCAAAGCTTAAAGGTAAACGATTTTCAAATCACCTAACTGTAAATAAATGCGAAGCAGAAAACGAAAGAAGGATAAAAAAAGAGTGCAGAAGTACTACACTGGCAGTTGTATCGAAGAAGGTACTGTGTTAACTGAGGAAGAACACCTAAAACCTGAATCAAAGCAGGCGACCGTGAGAATCGATGCCATCTGCTTTCGAATGTTAAACAAACGCGTTACCCTAAACGTACCAACATATATCGCTTGTCCTTAAATTTAATCGTATCAAACGCTTGTGTCCTACTGTGGAAATAAAGAAGTAAAAGTTTGTTGAGTTAAATGACGTTTCTTATAATTTGATATACTTAAATACATATAGTGTCTCCCTCTATAGTTCTTATGGTCTATTTAATTTTCTTTTTGAAAGTAGGGTGCAGTTATACTAGTTCACCACTGATCTGGTATAGTTTTCGATTCGATAACTTTTTGCCGCGATAGATTATCTCTTGTGCTAGTTTTTCATCTTCACATTTTACAATTTTATTTGAGATTAAATATATGCTCGACGGTGTATAGTTTTTTTAGTCTAGCAAATGTAACTACGTCGTGTTGTTAAATTTTAAGTGTTGTGCTGCAATTGTCGTTGGTATTAGGCATTCTTCATATAAGTGCTTTACCAACTTTAACCACGGGAATGGTTGCTATGAATTGTTAAGTTAATTTGAATTCTTAACGCCGCTTGCAAACGTTAGTTAGTTCTCGTTTATTTTGAGTTTATCCGGACCTGCTATATGGTTCTGTGGGCTGCAACGCAATTTTAAAAGCATGACGCAAGCCTGTCGATGAATGTAACGTGTCTCGTTGCACACCGCTGACAATTCATCGGGGAAGTACTTCGAATATGTGAGCGATTTTCGCTGCTTCATGATAGTAGCTTTTTGTAGGAATTTTTTACTGTTATTAATAACGCCTGTATGGCTTCTTGTAGAATTACCTCTTCTGTTGTCGCAACTCGCTTGAGGGGAAATGCATTTTGCCGATTGCAAATTTCGCGTTTCGATTGGTATTCGCGTTTAGGTGTTAGCTTGAGTACGTCGCCCCAAAGTGACGACGGGCGAACTCGTATCCCGCGGCTGCGGCCGCCTTCGGAGAGGCCGTTCCTTCCCGGTGAATTAACACTGAGTCCCAAGCTTTTGAGTGGACAGGTTCTTTGTAGTTGTGGAGCGGTAGACATAAGTAACGTAGTAATTGGGAGCCCCTGTTTATCGTAAAGTCATCTTCGACTACAGGGAGGCTTCTTAATAATTACGAATAACGAAGGGTAAATCTCGTAGTAAGTATAGTCAATCGAGTTCCCTTTCGAATCACATTTTGTGGATATAGCAGCTATTCGTCTCTACGTGTCCGCTTTTCGAGACAACTGGGTGGCAACCCCGTCCATGCAGTAACGCTGTCCTTGCCAACGACATCATCAAAGGCCAGTTTTATCACCCCTATTGTCGAGGTGGATTAACAACGCCTCACGCAGTAAGGGTAGTTCTAGAAGTTAAACCAGGACTCTCTGCATTCAGCCCCGGTAGGGTTATTTGTAATTGCTTGATTTGACGTGTGTCGCGAAGTGCGTCCACACATGAGTGTTTCGACCATTTCTGTAACTCTATTTTATTGCAAAATTAATTAGCTTCCATAAGTCATTGCTTTTGGTTGTCGTATTGGCTGATATCATTTCTAAGAAGTAGCGTAACGTTTTCTGCCCCCTTCTCAAGTTGTGACGGTAATGCGGATTTAGTTAAGAACTGGTGACGCTCTAGCAAATAACACCTTGCATTTAATAAGCTACCCCGTGGTGTACTATTTCACCCCCTTTGCCTTGACTGTATCTAGCCGTGCAGTTTCTTGTTACATAACACTGGGGTTGTGTAGCTTTTCTGGTAATCCAAACATCTGATTTGATACCCCTAGAAGGAAATTGCAAACAAGCGACACTTTACCTTCACTGAGACACCGCTGGTTTGTTTTGATCTAAAGTGCCGCTTCATGTTGTAACAAGATATAAAAATATGCCAGCAGTGTGGCTGCTACGATACGTCTGGTTGCATCTTTGAAGGGCTCAATAGAACATGGCGGCGTTAAGAATAATATTAAAATCTTAATTTTAATTTCACTA
Organism: Agriotes lineatus; assembly: GCA_940337035.1. Lineage (NCBI taxonomy): Eukaryota > Metazoa > Arthropoda > Insecta > Coleoptera > Elateridae > Agriotes > Agriotes lineatus. The sequence goes on from CALNHX010012802.1 coordinate 4,589, forward strand.
ATAAAGTTAAAGCTGCTACCCACTACAACTACATATCATTCATAGAATTTTATTGGGTTGAAGACGGTCATTCGAGAGTAAGAAGAAATAGAATGGAAAGAGTGCATTACGTGATATGTTGAAGAGAGCTCATATATGAAACTGGATGCAGTAGATTTGTCACAAAAGAAAGTATAATTTTCTAGCATCTTCAGAGTTTAAGGCAGCAGTGATCATGATGTTTGAACTTACAGTCTCGTTCTTCCAAAACTGAGACGAGATGAAACAAAGCTGAGACTTGAAATGGGTTTATTAGTATGTGCTTTTTTACTATACTTCTGTTAATATCTTTGAAGCTTTTATTTTAAATTAATTCAAATTTCAAAAAGCAGTTTTCGCAAGAACATACGTAGGTGTGTTATGTTCCAATAGCCAAATTAGCATTTCATAAATTAGAAAATGGCAGGTTATGGTGAAAGTTGGCTTCTTCTCTTGCCCATTTCGTGAACTGGACACTTGTATATATATAAAACAAATAAATAATGTAAATACATGTTTTCTGCAAAATAAATGCCCAATGTTAATTTCTTTCTCTGATACAAGCTTAGTAACGTATTCGACCCTCCCCCCCCCCATAGAAGTGATTGTTATATCTACTATCATAATTATGGTACATTAAGTTTGAAACTAATCTATTATATAACGATCAAAGTATTGTATTTTAATACTATTAATTAGAAGATAGAAAACGTAAATGTATTGATATGAACTGGAATGTGATTCGTTTAACACACAAACTAACACAGGGTTTTATGCTATTGCAGTGTTATTAAAATAACCGACTATGAGTAAAACGATGGATTGTCTTATATAGCCCTCAAAATGCTAACTGTGTTAGAAATTTTAATACTATGTAATAGTATGAAACAACAGACTACAATAGAATGGATGAAACAATTATGCAATAAGTTACTACTAATACGATATAGATAACAGTAATGAAAATGTACTCACCACTGCAACAGAGGACATCTGATATTTTTAACAGTACAAATTAATATTAATATACAAAAATTACTATTCTAATATTTTTGCTGTTAACATTAAACGCTCAAACAAGTAATAACACAGGCATTCTTCTAGCAACTATCCAGTTCATAAATAAGGTAGCGCCTATAGCTGCCCGTTTCAAGAATTGGGCAAATTTTTGCCCTGTTCGTGAAATGGACAAGTGAAGAAGTTTATGTTCACATATTTTCCGAAAATTAGTTTTACACAAAAACAAATAATAAAAGGAAGGGTCATCGTTTGTTTTTGGTATTTGAAAGGTTAATTAGTAGTTAGATTTATGTCTAGCAGCCACTTTGTTTTTTCTGGAAACCATTTTTGATATAATGGTAATAGTAGTTCTTGAAGATATTTTTTAGCAGTCATTTTTATGTTTCACTGCTAAGAACATTTTCTGCATAACAAGCATTAAGCATGAAATATAATTTTGTCTAACAAATACTGTTTCCATGTTGAAAACAAATCGTGTGGTAAATTTTTTTGGTGCATCTTGTCTCAAACTATATTCCCGACATATGTATGAATGTATGATAGTTTTCTTAAATTCGAAATACTTCGACAAGGTTCTAATTTAGGGACCTACGATGCGCTCGTCCTCTGACAACGTTTTAGAAGTAAAGAATGGTTGTCCTGCCAAGGAAGACGGTTTACCACCAGTTACTACCGGTGGAATTATCATTATGGTCCTACATCAATAATAACTAATAAAGATTTACTATGTGTTTTTTGGTCATAGAGTGCAAATAAAGTGGTTGTAAGGTTTACATATTTAACTGTTTGTTATTGCATAGTATATGTATATGTTAGAACACTTTCTGAATTGGTTTGATGACAACTAGTTGAATTACTATTCAACTGCAATAATTTTTAGGAAATTTCACGATGCATTAACAGTGAACATCATATTTTCTATCTTAGTACTATATTATTTGCACGTTATTATTTAAACAGAGCTTTTATAAAACCAGTAAAATATATATTTAATTTTATAAGGATCTATAGAAATTTAACTTTTAAAATATAAACGATTGTTATGACATTTTAAATTTGTAAAGCAACCGCTGTATATTCTGCTTTTACGATCACTTGTGGTCGAGTTTAATTCTGTCCGCTCTGGCTCGCGCAAGTAAGGATTGCGGGCTAGAGGTGAATGTCTCTGTTTGAGAAGCAGAAAGCCCTCGTCGCTACAGCCAGGTTGTGCGTTGAATCGGGGCGAAATGTGACGGCTGGGAGTCGTAAACTGAGGCAGTCGTTGTCGTCATATTAAGGGTGATATTCGATTACGGTTAAGACCGGATAATGATTTTGACTTCTTTCTTATCTTTGAAGCGACGGGTGCGGTTTTTTTCTTGTAGACGTGTTTTTCGTCAACCCATGTACGACTATAGATATAGGACTTGAATTTCAGTGTATTTCTTTGGATTTTCCGCAGAATTTAACATGAACACCCTTTCTTAAGTTGTCCATTATTATGCGAGGGCTAGTAGAGGTAACCGACAGTCAGGAACACCTATTGTACATCGATGCTCTGCAAGATGCTACCAGGTAGCCTTATTTTGTATGTGTATGTAACAATAAACTGCTCAAGTACAGGTCTAAAGAGTAGCTTCAGCACTGCGAAAACATTAAGTATTATAGTGCACCCAGAATGTGTAGTTCAAAACGTGACCACCGAACTTCTGTAGATGGCGCCAAGTGGACAAGCCGCCACTGTGCTACAATGCTTGGAAATTTTGCAAAGTGGAAAATCGCCACCTTTCGCCAAAACCAAATAGCGCATGAAGGTGCTCGGGACCTTAGCAACAACTTTGCCCCCTTTCAAAATTTCGATATCTGTAGCCGTTCGAAAGTTACAGGCGATCCAGACAGACAGACAGACAGACAGACGGACGGACGGACGGACGGACGGACAAAATGTTCGCATAAGTACGCTGAAGCTACTAATAATGCGTTAGAATTACGGTACAGTGAATCTATTCATGGACGTTGTCTATACGCGTCTGTACGGTCAATGACGTTAAGATAGCATACCGTGTTAGATTATCCCACTAAAAAGCCCCTGAAAGTCTTTATTTATTGGATAGAGTTCAAGTCGGCACTGGCTGGTGAATATAATAATTTTCCAAATTAGGCGGTACAGACAGTGACTTCACTTAGGGAATTGCTAATTAAAATTAAGTCTGTAAATGAGTACTGAATTGCTGATTTCAATAGGAGCTGGAATGAGTAACAATAGACTTGTTTATATCATTTCGTGTGTGTTTATTGCGTACTTTCGTTTTCATTGTGAGCCAATTTGCAGGCTGGGTTTATAATAAGTAAACCTGGGCTGATGAGGTGTTACAGAGAATGTGTACATCACAGATCAGTTCTTGACTGCAAAAAACTTGCAAAGCACACCTCACGGACAACCCCAGCGATCTTGTTTCGTGTCTTAATTTCGTAACACGATATCTATTTTATATTTTATAAAAAATATTTATTTATTTCTGATAATTATGATGGTAGTAATTGTTGATACTTTAGAAGGTGAAGATATTTCTAGTTAAACAAGGTTTGATATTTAAATTTCCTTAAAACGGAAATCCAGGAGCTTTTTGTTTGTTTTTCAATATAATTAGGATGACAAGAAATGCATTGAAAGTTTACTGAATATCAGCAATTGCATTTGCTTAAGTCTTTATACATATATTTCCGGATATTTCTGAGTATCAAATCAACAAACCATGTAAGGAGCCGTTATAATTTATTAATACATTAGAGGAAATGTAGGGTGTATGGGTATAAGAAAGTAATAAAGCTGAAAACATTTTGATGCAATGGATTTCAATGTTATTTCACGGTTATACGATATCGGATTGGTAGTTCACTCAGTGCCTAATGTCTACTTGATACCTACGAAGCGAGGTTTAGGCTGTGAATTATACACATACACTTTTTTTTAGTAAACCTTTCGGGATATTTATCGGTTGTTCTAAAATCTGGAAAAAAGTAGGAGTAATTCGTTCCGCATAAATTCACTTCCTTATATCGATTCGCACTTGTAGCAAAAGTTTGCTATACGATTTAATTTTTAGCAAAAATCACATTTGTCTGTTTTATCCATTGATTTGCTTATTTCTTAAATCATACATTTGAGGCTAAAGACGAAATTGAAGATTGACTAAATTTTGTTAAAATGTGGAGCACTAAGCGAATTAAATTGTTGTTGACGGATGGTGTTGCTGAATTTATAAATGAAAAAATAAATATTATTCTTTGTGAACCCGGTGAGATTTTTATAAGATCAACTCTGTAATTCTGAAAAAATTGAAGTGCTGAGATCTCAAATACTCTTTAAGAATTTTCTCGTTCAATGCTATGTACCGTTTTAAACCTAATGTAACTTTCTGCTGACACTAAACCAAATTTGACATATGCGGTTGGGTTAGGCTTGTTGTACATTACACAGGTAGTTTGCGCCTTTACAGGTTAATGCATTCCGACCCTTCTTTTGTAACTCGTGAATTCGTAACGTGAACCTTCATTCTTCATAGACTCTATCACTTCAACAACATTAACGCGTTAATTACCTGCTTATCGGAAATTGAAATCTGTTTGCCTGTTTGGTGAGATGTTTGAAATAAATCGTCTAATAACTTCTAAAGCGGAAACCACATGTAGTTTATCTATTTAGAACCTTTTTGTACTTGGAGGATTTGTAAACATTTGAATAATATCAATCGGGACAAAATTATTTAAGTTTTAACATTCATGTTACAATAATCTTTTCTTCTTTGTTATATCTCCCAGTCACATCAATACTATTACATTTATTGAATATTGACAATCTTCTCTTATACTTATCTGCAGAGAGGCTATTAATAGTGTGGTCACATTATTATCTACGGCCAAGAGCTGTAGCTGCGCCAAGAAAGAAATATAATTGAAATACTGGAAACAATGTGATCAAACAAACCATAGTTCAGACCTTTTCAATTCTAGACTCTAATGAAGAAAGAAGATTGTTGTTCATGTTTTTCTGGTTCCCAGTAAGTTTTGTAGTATTTATTTACAAGGTGCTGTCGTTAACGTTTAAGATTAAAATATTACAAAAACATTAACAGCATTGGCAATAAGATAAGTTTCAAATAAAACAAGGTGTTAAACTGAACTAATAGACATTGGACAAAAGTTGATGCCTATCAATCTATAATGGTGGTTTTTCCGGGTCATCCCGTGGTCGTTTATTTAAATTTGACGATTCGCTTTATAAAACTTCTGAAGAAGCTGACAGCATGATAAGCGAAGTGCCAAGTTTAAATCGACGACCATGGCATAACGCGGAAGAACCTACCATTATGGACAACGGCCGTGAAAGCCTGCATTCAACTAAGTATCAATCAAAAATACAAATTGTAAAGCAAATGCTCGATCTCAATTTTTTTACATAACTAAATTCTTTTTTGAGCAAACATATAAATCTTGTTAAAATTTTCAGGATTGTAAGTTTAGAATGCTGTTCCAATGAAGACATTCAAAGTTCCTATCTAGTTCAAATACTAGGGACACCAAATATCGAACATTGCAGATCATTCTGCTGGACTTCTTCGTCCAATCCAAGATTAACGAAAGTGTGTATTGTCTTCTTTCAGGATTACATCTGGAGGACAACGTTCTAAAATAGCAGACATTATTTTTTCTTGAAGCAAAATCAGGCCAGGCCAAATTCTGGCCCAATAGTTCATTTAATGCGATTTAAAATCTTTTTCCAGTACAACGTGGAGGTTTTCAACGAAGAAATAGACGCAATTATGATGATCAACATGACCATATAAATGAAATTTAGCTTTGTCAGACCATAATCCACGTTCTAGGAAATATTGGACAGGTTCATGGGCAAATCAAGTCTGTATTTTTTGCAAAACTGTAATCTACGATCTAGATTATCTTCGTTCAAAGAATGTACCTGCGCAGATGGCAAATAAATTGCGACGTTTAAAAAACAGAAATGTACAAATGTCTTGTCGGTAACTCCTTAATATAGCTTCGCGATTGATTTGCTGTACGTGTAGATCGACGCAGATACCAAACTTTCGTCAAAATTGTCTTTGGGATGTTGGTTTCTCTAATAATCGGTTATAAATTTCACCTGCATTATCAACAGTTACAATTTTTAAAATGGGGTTAATCTGTGGTGGTAGGAAACATTATATATTTATATCCTTTAATTTTATAAACGCCTCCTGGCTGGTTGATTGGGTTGTCAGCTTGATTAACAACCAGATGGACTCGGGTTCATATTTGGTCGTAGCCGAGATTTTTGTCGGAACAGGAATGGATTTGTTAAATTTCCTGTAAGTTAAGTTTATGGTTGTTGAGTGTGTGGTATGTTTGAATGTGGGGGAGCGAAGAGCAAGTCGCATGTGATCCATTACCTCAGTTGCATTTCCCGCTCGGTATGAATGATCCTCGATACCGAAAGGTAAAAGAGGCTTAAGATAATGATGATGATGCAATTATGTAAAAACAATAACATCTGTTGTCAATATCTAGAAAAATGTATTCAGTTTTAATAGCCACTGTATAACGGAGTATGTATGCAATTTACAACTTAGATAATGCATTTTACAAAAATGTAAACTATTTTTAAGCTAAAACTAGTATTAAATCTTGCACTTAAAACGTGTCCATTTTAAACATGTAGTTTATTACAGACTGCTCCATTTATAAAATCTGTAGTATTTATTTTGTATTGTTCCTTGGTCTTGCTGCGAAAGTTTGATATTGGCTCGCAATTGTTTCGAAGTGCTTGCTCTTCCACCTCGCTCGTAGAAACAACATGAAGTCGGTTTAGCGGTATCGAAATTTCGGAGAATTTATGGGCTTCCGTTGATTTTTGGTTGTGTGATGTTTGCCTACACTTCTTGGAGCAGTTTCAAGTCTCCGAGTTTTATTATGAGGGAAAGTTAATCCTACGCCATTTGGCGGAGTTTTTTACGCTACCGAGTGTTTCGCATATGCCTGGAATTTGTCCAGGGTAAGTAGAAAATTTGCTTCGAAATGCATTGTATTTCTTGTATGTTATCGTGGATCTTTTTCTCCCTTATACAGCCAGTGCCGGAGGGCCGATTTGGGCATTAATTACAGTTGTCTATTGCTTCTATGGACGGATGCTTCGTGCAATTTTGGGCTGGTAGTTTGGATTTTCGGGGCCGTTTTAACCCCTGCTGCGTGCGCTATTAGAGCACAGGAAGTGTTGCAAATCAACTCTGGAACGCGTATTGCGTTTCCTCAGAAACTAAGCAACAACAAGAATTTATGTTGTAATTTTTGCTTGACCGCCGATACTGTAAATATTAGTTGTACTTTTTGTCTGAGGTACCTCATATTCTTATTGATAAATTACTAATCGTAGCAAATAATTTGTGGCATCCTACGGTTCTGATCTGAATACATATTGTTTTTTTCTGTGATTATTCTAAAATTATACTGTGATTATGCCAGCTACGAGGGTTTGATTTAGTTGCGGATACCTGCCTTAATTGAAGCTGTTCTTTCAGGAACTGTATTTGTGTATAAGCAATTTGAGTTTACGAATTCTCGTTTGAACATCTGGGTGCATTCACTGTTACTTGATAAAAATTCGTTGGGGCGCTGGCCATTTATCTCTTGTTTTGTTCTATCGACTAATCCTTTAAAGACCTGTACGCCTTCTTGGACTGAGCTGGCGGCCGGCAATTGCACCCGAGTACCCGAGTTTACATAGGTACATTTTCTGGAAGATTGACTAACGAATTAAAATTAGCTAACATAGTATAATTAAGATTATTAAAAAGCATATATAATGTCAAATTAATATTATATAAAATAGAATATTATTTTTTCTGTGACTATTAAATAATACATTCATTATCTATGCGTTTTCTAATAAGTATTACTTTTAGTTACTCACACCCGTGAGTTATGACTTAACCCACGGGGTTTTACCAATCACAACATTACAGTTCTTTTAACTCACAGGTTGTAGACTATCAACAAATGTCATAATTGCGAATCTGTGAAAGCGTTAAACGAAAATATTAATATTGATGTCAACTCAACGATATCATTAAACTTTACTAATTGTTTTTCTATTATCATTACTATTGTGACTAATATAATAAGTAGTAAATCTTAGTTTTTGTATTAATGTCCTAATTTGTGTACGAAATAGTCTTATTCAAACCTCTCTAGGTGCAAATAGCTTTCTAATTTTTTAAATATACATAATATGTACAACAAGTACCATGTGTTCGAAAAGAAATTATATAAGGGTTGACCACGGAAAGCAAAATTAATGTCTACAGAAAGCTTTAGAGACAGCAAACTTTAGAATTTTCATATCAATTTATAATATAAACGTATGACAACAACAACGACAGTTAATGAATTAAAGAGCTTACTGTTTACATTACTTTTAGTTTACATGGCTAACCCTTATGTAATTCCTTTTTGAACACACGATATAAGAATACATCATGTTTAAGAATTGATATAAATGACGATTGAGCTTCGTAATGTCATGGCGATTTGAATATACCGTTAAGTGTCGCCAATTTTGGCGTTTGACCGTAAGGTTCACCTTCCTGTTGAACAGTCATAGAAAACGTAGAGTATTCTACTTGCGTGTAATCGCGCAAACTCCCTATTCGTGAGTAATAGCTATCATTACACGCTCATTGAATAATAAACTATAAATAAAAGCATTTCGTCAGGTCGTTCAAAGGCCTGCCATGATTTTGTTAAATAATGGTAACTTCCATTGCCTCAATATTGAACATCTACTAGATGTCTTTTTGCAAAAAAAACTAGATATATGGAATGTGGACATCTTGTTGGCCACTCAGTTGCTCTGCTTCTATAAATTTATTTATGGATCGTTCCTTCATTGTCAAATGTGTAATACGCAATTAGCAGACGCTTCGTTTTGCTGATAGTGGACTAGATTTGCAATTAAGTGCAGATGTTGTTACAGTAGTTTTGTTATACGAGTAACTTGCCCGTTTAAATTTCTTTTATGAAAGGTTAGATAAATCTTTCAAAATAGCCAGTAGCAGCAGTTTCTTACTAACAAGTCTATTGAAGACAAATATTTATCGGAAAAACAAATATTCTATAAGAGATATAGATTATCATTTACTGTCTTCTCATAAATCTCCCACCACAGGAATATTTTTGTTAGTTGTGAATTTATATTTTATTTAATTTCTTTAATTAGATACTTACAACCATATGAAATTTCAGTCGAATAAGATACTATCCAACTTCGAGTTGCTGGAACCGCAGCTTCACTTGCCATCTAAAATTTAATTTATATTGATGTAACTTTTTATAAGAAGACTAGTCAGAGAATTGATGTTCACATTCCTACCGTGTGGGCATAAGCTCAAGGGACAACCAATTTCATCGCTAACGGAGGTCTATCACCTTCAGCCATTCCCGGGTTTGACCTCCTTTGACTTTTGGAAAAAAGGCCCTACAGACCTAGAAACAAGCGTTGGTTTAATTCCAACGCTCGCTTTTACCTTCAGGTCTCTCTTTTGCTTAGCCGAAATTGATTGCCAAACAAGACCATTTATCTCTTCGCTGATAAGTCAGAACTTTTTTCAGCATTCAAGACGCGAGTATTGCTCGTTAGCAAGACCGTTTGTTTTTGCTGATAAGTCAAAACTTTTTTCAGCGCAAACGCGTATCTTACTGGCAACCCGCAGCTGACAGCGGTTGTGGTATATGTGATATAGTTTTTTAATTTTTATATTCCCCTCCTCAAGGGAAGGGCGAGCTTCTTGATGGTGAAAAAAGTTCTGACTTTTCAGCGAAGAGATAAACGGTCTTGTTTGGCAATCAATTTCGGCTAAGCAAAAGAGAGACCTGAAGGTAAGAGCGAGCATTAGAATTGAACCAACGGCTGTTTCTAGGCCTATAGTCAAAGGAGGTCAAACCCCAGTGCACGGTGAGTGCCCGAGAATGCCTGAAGGTGATAGACCTCCGTTAGCGATGAAAAAGGTTGTCCCTTGAGCTTATGCCCACACGGTAGGAATGTGAACATCAATCCCCTGACTAGTCTTCTTAGAAAAAGTTACATCATTTGCGACGGCGACGCAGGTAGTTGTGTGTGACCTCACACAATTGAGGTACCACAGCGGGTGGAGGAAATATACTCACCTACTGTATGTCTCAGTCGACGTTATCCCAAAAACATCCACATTATAATTTATATTAATTGTGTATTTGTGTACATACTTTGTTCTTATGTTTTATACCGATGCGTTGGTGCCAACATTATGTATAACAAAATGAGTTAACATGAACAGGAAGATAGAAAGAGATAAGCATAAAATCAAATATTTGAGTAGGCGTGATGCTCATTTTAGTTATGACATATATCAATTAAAAGTGCCTACTGAAATAATTGAGACAGATATTAGGGATATCATTGAGAGATAAAAAGACAAATAAATGGATGCGAGCCACCACCAAAGTGCATGATGTAGTCGAAATCATTGCCACACAGAAATGGAATTATGCCGGCCACATAGCCAGATGTAAGAAAAACAAATGGACAAATATCCTATTACCTTGGAGGCATATCTGTGAAAGAACAGAGGAAGATCACCAATGGGATGGACCAATGACTTAAAGACGACGGCAGGATTCAACTGGACAGGAACAGCGCAGAAGAGAACAAGATGGAGATATATGAAGGACGTCTATGTTCAGAAATGGACAGTAGAGATAGTCGATTGAGATGGTGATGACTGAAATAAGTTTTTGTATTGTCATCTCTTTATTATTCAAGCATTCCATTTTGTTGTTGGTGTGATCTCATTGCTGTTATATATAATTATGGAGCCATCCGTACAATAAAAGAACGTTTTAATTAAAAAAACAGAGCAAATCTGTTGATTTTCTTTCCGTATTGAAGACGATGTTCTATGTTTAACACCATTTGTGATACTGAAGAATTCCTACGCATTGTGTTTTAAAAATACTAACTGCTTCTCAGGTCTTGTTAAGTATATTCAATATTTGGGCGTACAAAATTTCAATTTGCCGCTCAAACCGATTTCCGGTAGCAGCGCCGCCACTATTGTATTATGTAACTAGTCAGTAGGAAACAGCCCTTCAGTACTTCACTTAGTCACAGTAGTCAGTCGCGTACCAGGTTTCTTTTATGTTCTTGTTTATTAGTGGTCAATTAAACTTATAATATTAACCATTGATTTTTATTTCATCTGTGTGCGACGTTGCAAATAATACAACGAACTTGAATCAACGAAAAAATACTACAGTCCACTGCTAAAGTTTTCTACATAAGTTATGGTCCATCGAGCCTGATCCCCGTGGAAACTCCGGCATTCAAGATCTTCTGCGATAGAAAGTGGTGCAGGTATTCGATTCCTATCACCTTTATTTGTAAAATCAAGAAAGCACATGGCTTTGTGTCTTGCACCCGGTCTGTGACGTCACCGGAACGGAAACGGATAGGCCGCCATTTTCCAAACATTGCGATCAATACTAGGACTGGACGCGAGGTGGCGCTAGAATCGTTGCTCCGTTGCCAACTTCAAAACCAAACACAGGACAGGTCAGACCCTTTGTTTATATACTTTCCTTCCTTTGTTCCTTTTAGGGGATTTAAATGTGCTTCTATTTACTGACGATTATAATTTTAGTAATTATTGCGTTTATTACTGCATTTTACACTACTCTTTCATTTGCCTCATGATATGAGCACCTTCATATTTGTTACTTGCAATCTTCGGTGTAAAATCTATAATTGGCAGCTTGCTTGTTGCAGCCAAATTTGCGCAATTTATTGCCACAAAACTTGGAATCGTTTCGAGTAGTTACTTTATTTACAATACGATTTGACATAATCGTCTTCCTTTTATTTCATTTTTACGAAATTTTTTAACATTTCAAGATGACTAAAACGAACAGCAAAGATTTACAAATACTTGAAATTAGTAAAGAATCTTTGGAAAGTAAGTTGGATAGTTTTATTAGTTTTGTAGCCACTGTTCCCGACAATACGACAGATAAATCACTCTTAATGAAACTTCGGTTGCGTTTAGATGATGCAAAACCTCTAACATCAAAATACGATTATATTTGTGATCAAATAAAAATTCAAAGTAATGGCGAGACCAGCGAATTAGATTCTGTTGGATTTTATGAGAAATATATAGATTCTAGTTCACGTGCAATACTCATATTAGATAATGCTAAAGTCAATGACCCTTCAAATTCTAGCACTCAATCAAATTCTAGCATTTTTGTGAATTCGGCAGCTGGTAACGACACGAATGCAAAGTTACCTCGAATTTCTGTCCCATCCTATGATAAAAATCTTATCGAATTTACTTCTTACTATGAATCGTTTTGCTCGCTCATTCACAATAAACAAAAGTTAACTAACATTGAAAAATTCATTTATTTAAAGGGTAGCTTGCGTGGAACGGCGGCTGAAACAATTGCGAATATTCAACCTACTAACGATAATTACCAAATTGCGCTCGACCTATTATGCGAACGTTTTAACTACCCTAAATTGATTATCTTAAATCATATAAAGGGTATGATGGATTTAAACTCACTCGGTAAACGAAATTCACGTGAACTTAAGAAATTGTTTGATTCCTATTCGAAACACATCAGAGCCTTAGAGAACCTTTCAATTCCAGTAGAACATTGCTTAGCCATTATTTATTATATATTAATGTCCAAACTAGATAATTACACAAAAACTAAATTCACGGAATATAAACCTCGTCAAATTCCAACCTTAGTTGAAATTAATAAGTTTTTAAAAGAGCAATGTGAATTACTTGAAGAAATTGACACCAATAATAGTTCAATTAATTATAACTCGAATACCGCCAGCAATAAAAGCAAAACCTTTAATGACGGTTCTAAATTTAAATTAAACAATTTCAAGCAATCTTTTGTGACAACTACTGGCAAAACGTCTCGTGAAATTTCGTGCCAGCATTGTAAAGGTGGTCATTTCCTAACACAATGCCCAAATTTTATTGCACTTTCAGTAAAGCAGCGCTACGATAAAAATATGTAAAAATTGCTTACGACATACTTGTCAGAGCCCTTGCAATTCTAAATATTCTTGTAGAATTTGCAACAAACGACATAGTACGCTGTTGCATTTAGATCAATCCACTAACAGTGTTAATATTCAATCTCAACCAAGTACTAGCTCGGGTACTTCAGAAAGTAACGTTCCCACTCAAAATGCGCTTACAAACGTGGAACCCGTCTTGACAACCCAAAGCAGCATTTACTTGTTTTCAAAATATTAACGTTTTACTTGCAACTGCTTGCGTAAATATAAAATCAGCTGACAATAAGTGGTACGCTGCCAGAGTAATTCTAGATAGTGGTAGTCACTCCAATTTTATAACGGAGTCATTTGCTAGCAAGTTAGGGTTACAGAGGAAAAGGGATAAACACCCAAATTTTAGGCATAAATTCTTGCTCTGCCCAATAAAATTTCGCTGTTCAGACCCGAATTGCATCTAAATCAAATGATTTTCAAGTAAGTTTATTATGTTTAATTGTTCCAAAAATTGCGGGGGAGCTTACCGTTGCATTCCTTCAATAAAGAACATTTGAACATTCCCGAAAATATTAGACTTTCAGACAACAATTTTAATGTATCCTTGCCAATTGATATCCTTATTGGAGCTGGTAATTTTTATAACTTAATGTGTATAGGACAAATTTCTTTGGATAAAAATAAGCCCGTTTTGCAAAAAACACTACTAGGTTGGGGTGGTTTCAGGTAATTACCAAACTAATCAAAAATCCGCCAATGTAGTTTGTTCCAATTTGACTATTGATAACCGTCCTAATTTACTTGATCGATTAGACGACTCTTTACAAAAATTCTGGCAATTAGAAAAACGTAGGAGTCTAATAGTCAATTATCTAAATTATCACACAACCAAAGATTCTGTGAAGAACACTTTGTTCGGACCGTTTCTCAGGATAATACTGGGCGGTTTACTGTTTCTGTCTCGTTTAATTCAAACTTGGGAAAGCTAGGGGATCCCAGAGAACAAGCAATTAATCGTTTTTTGCAACTGGAGAAAAGACTTCTTAAAAATCCCGATTTACTTGCTGAATACTCTACATTTATTCATGAATACGCCAAATTAGGTCACATGTCTAAAATTAAAATTACATCTACGGACGAATCCATTAAAAATTTTCCCGAAATTGATGTTTTGGGTTCAAAAGTTGTTTTGTCTAACATTCCTGCCTTTTTATATACTGCATCACGCTGTCATAAAGTCTAATTCTTTGACAACTCGTCTCGGTGTCGTTTTTGATGGCAGTGCTAAGTCTAGTTCAAATATATTTAATGACGCACAGCTAGTAGGTCCAGTGATTCAGGACGACCTGTTCTCTATTTTGCTACGTTTTAGACAACATAAAATTGCATTGACCGGTGATATTGAGAAAATGTATCGGCAGATTCTAATAAATCCCCCAGAAAGAAAATTCCAGCTCATCGTTTGGCGCGATAACCCCCGACATGGAAATAGATACTTACGAATTACGAACTATTACATATGGTACAGCTAGTGCCAGTTATTTAGCCACTAAATGTCTACAGTATTTAGCAGATATCCATTCTGAAAAGTTTCCTAAAGGCTCTGCTATCTTAAAGTCAGATTTCTACATGGATGACTTATTAAGCGGCGCAGAAACTGTCCAAGAAGCATTAAACACTCAAAATGAATTAACCACTATCTTAGCAAGCGCTGCATTTCCAATTCGAAAATTTTTGTCTAATAGTCCAGATCTTTTGTCTCAAAACTCAAATTTTGAATCACCCTTGTATACAATGCCTTTAGGCGAAAGGGAAAATGCAAAAACCCTAGGTATTACTTGGAACTCTATTAGTGATGTTATTCAATACGATATCCAAATAAACACTGGTAATCTACCTATCAAAAATTCGAAACGTGCAATCTTATCTATCGTAGCACAACTGTTCGATCCATTAGGCCTTCTTTCCCCCTGTGATAATTGTTGGTAAATTAATAATTCAAAAACTCTGGAAACTAAAAATATCTTGGGACGAAACCATCCCTCACGACCTGAACTCGGAATGGAATTTATTTAAATCAGAACTGCCTATATTGAGTTCCTTAAAGATCCCGAGATGTGTGATAGCTTACAATCAGTTCACATTAGCACTTTACGGATTTAGCGATAGTGGTTCCATTGCTTATGGTTCCTGTGTTTTATACACGTCGCTTAGATTCGTATGGTAACATTTCAACACAACTTTTATGTTCGAAGTCACGTGTAGCACCCCTTACATGGTACAATACCACGATTATAATTATGCGCAGCTTTGCTTTTGGCAGAACTGATTAAAAAGATTAAAGCTTCTTTAACCATAAATTTACATAGAACATTATTTTGGGCCGATTCTACAATAGCGCTAAGCTGGATCAAATCAACCCCAAACAATTACAAAACCTTCGTGGCCAACAGAATAGCATCAAAACAAGAGTTATCTGACCCTAAAGACTGGTTTTATGTACCTTCAAAGGAGAACCCAGCTGACCTGGTTTCAAGGGGTTCGTCTGCATCCGATTTAATAATAAATTCGCTCTGGTGGCACGGACCATCTTTTCTTGCTCTACCCATCTGATCAGTGGCAGGATCAAATTAATTTTCAACTCGACGACTCTCTTGTATCAGAGTTTAAAGCAAATAATAATGCCTTGTCAAATTTCTTGAGCATCCAAGCTTCAAATATTTTTGAAAAATGATTCGTTTTTCAAAGAACTGCAAACTTTCTAAAGCTTCTCGCAAAATAGGTAACTTGCAAATTTCTGAACTGCAAACCTCTTTAACCAAGTTAATTCGATTATGTCAGTCGGAAACGTTTTATAATGACACTCAAGCATTGCAACTGAAGCAGCCTCTAAAGAGTACTTCAAATATTTTACCTTTTAATCCATTCTTGGACAAAAACAATGTATTAAAAGTGGGCGGTCGAATAGGAAATTCTACTTTTGCTTTCGACAAAAAATTTCCAATCCTATTGCCAAAAGACCATTTATTTACAAGGTTGATTTTTAATTATTTTCATACAAAATGTTTGCATTGCGGCGCGCAGCAGCTCTTGGCTGTTGCAAATAGTGCACAATTGCATCAAGTGTTTTCACGCGAAGCCAAGAACTTACGATCCTTTAATGGCTGATTTGCCATTTAAACGTTTACAGTCTGGTACTCCTGCTTTTACTCAGAT
The DNA here is from genome assembly GCA_940337035.1 of Agriotes lineatus. Lineage (NCBI taxonomy): Eukaryota > Metazoa > Arthropoda > Insecta > Coleoptera > Elateridae > Agriotes > Agriotes lineatus. The sequence goes on from CALNHX010012802.1 coordinate 20,946, forward strand.
AGGTATAGATTATGCAGGCCCAATCTGGATTAAAGACCGAAAGATTCGTGGTTCAAAGCTAATAATGTCATATATTTGTTTATTTATTTGCCTTGTGACCAGGGCTATTCATTTAGAACTAGTTACAGATTTAACAACTAATGCATTTATAGCCGTCTTAAGACGTTTTACTGGTCGCAGGGGCATTCATGTTTCTATCACTTCGGATAACGCTACTAATTTCAAGGGAGCTGCAAAAGAACTAAAGGAACTTTATCAGTTCTTAAATTCCAAAAATACAAATGAAAGGATTTCAAAATTTACTGCTAATAACAATATAAAGTGGAATTTTATCATTCCCAGGAATCCACATCAAGGTGGTATTTGGGAGAGTGGTGTTAAAAGTGTCAAATCGCATTTAAAAAGAGTTTTAGGGAATGCATTCCTCAATTACGAGGACTTCTCTACCTTGTTAGTTCAAATAGAAGCAACATTGAATTCACGTCCTCTATCACCTCTCTCTAGCGATCCTACTGATACCAATCCCCTTACCCCTGGGCACTTCCTTATATCTCGACCACTTTGCGCTCTTTCTGACACTGACCTAGGAGATGTAAATGAGAATAAACTATCGGTTTACCAACGCATCCAGCATCTTATTCAACATTTTTGGCGTCGCTGGAGCTTGGAGGTGTGCCGGAATTCCAACGCAGAACCAAGTGGTTTAAGCACATGCCAAATTTGCTAAAAGAAGATTCGTTGGTTCTAATAAAAGAAGATCATTTGCCACCCCTTCAGTGGCTCTTGGGACGAGTCATGGAGGTTCATACTTATCCCAATGGAGTAATCCGATCAGCCACTCTTCGCCTTTCAAATGGAAATTTGATAAAGAGGGCTACCAACAAACTGTGTGCTCCCGGGAGTGTAAAAGGGCAATTTCGATAAATTTAGTGCGTGCAGTGTTATATGCCGTTATAGTATTTATAGTTATAGGACTAATAGTTTTAAGAGTATAGCTTATGTATTTTTGTTCTTTGCATGTATCATTTATTACTTTTTGTCCTTTTTTGTTGAATTCATAAGATTTCAAGGCGGCCGGCATGTTAAGTATATTCAATATTTGGGCGTACAAAATTTCAATTTGCCGCTCAAACCGATTTCCGGTAGCAGCGCCGCCACTATTGAATTATATAACTAGTAAGTAGGAAACAGCCCTTCAGTACTTCACTTGCTGTTTGAACGTGCCCTTGACACGACGCAGTAGTCAGTCGCGTACCAGGTTTCTTTTATGTTCTTGTTTATTAGTGGTTAATTAAACGTATAATATTAACCAGTGATTTTTATTTCATCTGTGCGCGACGTTGCAAATAATACAACAAACTTGAATCAACGAAAATATACTACAGTCCACT
>CALNHX010012803.1:0-22315 GCA_940337035.1 Agriotes lineatus
CTATCCGTTATTATAAAACATTTATCTCTTTCTTTTAAACTAAAGTATCACCTATTAAAAGTAAAATAAAAGAACCGTATACACCATGTATAAATGTAGTATTGATCAGACCTTTAATTGTATATACTTTATGTCACGATTTTCACTGATTATTGACTACCGTGCATACTGGAAATGTACACTGGCTTGCAAAAAAAATCGGGAAACTTGAAAAATCAAGCACACTTGTGCTCAGAAAAATGGAATACACTTACTGTTGGACTGATTTTTGTAATTTTGGAAATTTTGGAGATTTTAAGTCAATTATTATGTAAAATTTAGCATGATTTATATTTAAGGAATAATACAAATCAATAAGTCGTAATCAATTTAATAGTAAAACGTTTCGTCAATAATATTGGCTTCATCAGTTATAAAAATTATGATAACATTTTGAAGAGATAAAGTAATTAATGGATTATAAAGACATTATTATAGTTACGTTGTTAAATATTCAATTCTGAAAGTTACAAAAAATTTTTTAGATTAGCGAAACATAAATTATTTCCTTATTTAAAAATACTTACGTTTGAAAATAATGTTGATAACGAAATTAATCATTACGACCTTTTATATTAAATTATTATATTAGTTATGACATAATTGAGTGGTAAATTTATATGTAAACTTTATGATATTTGTAAAAGAACGTAATTAAAATAATAGCGTTCATAATGCTGGATGCAAGAGGAATGTAAATGCAATGATAACAAAGGCAAGGTTACCTACAAATATTTGCGCTATCAAAACCTGCGCAGTATGCATAAAAGTTAGAGGATCGAATATAAAATTAAGGCGGGGTAGTTCAAAAGAAGTTTGAATTTCAATATAAGAAACATAATTAGATAAGACAAAATCAGTAATCTGAGAAATATGAAAAGGGTGTTTATTTGAATAAATTGGTATAGATTGAGCTTAAATTGTCAATATCAGTTCTGTAATTAACGGCGGTAGGACTTTTTTGTATTTCAATCATTTCTAGAACTAATCTCTTTTTTAAGTTGTTCTCTCTATGTAAGACAGTAGGTTTATTGAAATTAAAGTTGTGAAAATTTTGATTAGCATGGTCAGTTAAAGCAGTTTTTTGGTTTTTTGGTGAAAATCTGTTAATTTTTATTGAGTTTTTATGTTGTGTTAATCTGTGTTTCAGTAGCTGTTTTGTCTGGCCAATATAATTATTGCAATTAATTTGATATACTAATTTAGATTGCATATTAATTTGGGTTTTATCCTTAAGATTAGTAAAAAACATTTTACCTAGAGTGTTGTTATTATTATATGATATTTTGAAATTATATTTATTAAGTTCATTTTTAATTTTTTTCAGAAAGTTTTGGTATGTAAGGGATTGAAATATATTTATCAAATGAAGCTTTAACAGAATTGTTAAATTCATTGCCTAAACAGTTAGGTTGTAAATCTATTGGTTGACTAATTTGGTTTACGTTTTTTATTGTATTGATGCGTTTTCTAATTTGTTTTTTAATAAAATCTAAAGGATAATCATTTATGAGTAGTATATTGGTAATAATATTTAAATTTTGTTGGTGAAATTGTGGAGATGATAGTTTGATTGCTCGGTCTATTAAAATTGTTAATTACACTAGTTTTGTATTTATTAGAAGTATTTGAATTAAAATTTAAATATCTGTTTGTTTTTATGTTTTTTCGATACCAGTTAGTTAAAATTTTGCCATTAGTTTGTCTATATAGTGTTAAGTCCAAAAAGTTTATAGAAGCATTTTGATTTTCATTTTCAATAGTAAAATTGAGCCTTGGATGTACATTATTAAACAGATTAAGGAACTTTATTTTGTTAGTCGAATCGGAAGCCATAATAATATCATCAACGTATCGTAAATAGAGAGAAAATTCTATGTTTTGTTTAAGGATTTTTGTTTCAATTTGTTCCATTACTAGATCTGCAATTGTAGATGAAATAGGAGAGCCCATTGCACAACCAAAGGTTTGTGAGTATATTGTATTGTTATATGTAAAAAAAGTAGTGTTAATTAAATATTTAACAACGTAACTATAATAATGTCTTTATAATCCATTAATTACTTTATCTCTTCAAAATTATATCATAATTTTTATAACTGATGTAGCCAATATTATTGGCGAAACGTTTTACTATTAAATTGATTACGACTTATTGATTTGTATTATTCCTTAAATATAAATCATGCTAAATTTCACATAATAATTGACTTAAAATCTCCAAAATTTCCAAATTTAATTAAAAAAATTTTTAACATATACCTAATATTTACCGAATCTGTTGGAGACAAAGATTCATCTACTACCTACTTCCAATAAGGACACCCCTACTGCTTAATAGCTACCATGGATCCTGCCACATCTCTCACCACTTTTGACGACAAAATGGACCCTTCTGAACCACAACAAGGATTTTACAAACATATCAAATCAAAATATGGAGCCCATATAGAAGAACTCTTCAGGAATTTTAGCAAAATCAATAACACATATGTAAAGGTGAGCGATCGTATTTATTTCCTTAAATCATGTAAAAGAAATTTCTTAACCCCTAAATTTTTACAAACGAACAATTCACATATCATATTTCAAAATAATAATCATAAACGACTTTTTATTGAAATTCAAAATAATACTACCATGAAAACGTTAACCTTATTAATAAAAGATAATTATTGCTTGTTAAATAAATTAAAATATAAAATTAAACAAATGCAAGATTCCTTCAATAAGTTTGCAAACAAAAATTTAATTATAAACTTTTTAGCTTATAAAGTGGGACAGAATTTTAATCTGAGAAATGTATTACATGCTAAACTAACAACAAAAATTAACGCACTAATAAACAGATAATCAATTTAATATTACTTCCAATATAAATCATAACAGTTATACCAACAATAAAAATTCAAACAACCATACCACTAATTACAAATTCAATTTAGAAAACCCAAATGATTTCATTTACAACATGACTAATATTGACATACCTATTAATGTTAAAAATATTTTAAAATTAGGACCTAATTTCAATCATTTCAACCCAAAAAATAAACTTCCAATTGAAAACATAATTTGCAATATTGAAAATGGGATTACTGAAATGACACAAACTCAACAAAATTCAATACGTGCTAATATTTGTAATATTTTAACTAATCATAAAAATAATAAAAATCAATCGTTAACTTTTGCACAATCAAAATATAACAAAGAATTAACTAAAAATATACTTGAAACCAAATCTTTCCTTAAAAAAAATAAAGATCTTATTATAACTTCAGCTGATAAAACTCAAAAAACTGTAATAATGACAAAAACAGATTATCATAATAAAATGACAAAATTATTAAACGACGTTAACACATATAAACTTGAAAAAAAGGATCCTACTCTAATTATTCAAAATAAAAACAACAAATTAATAAAAAAATCTACTTGAAAATAATTATATTGATAATGTAACTTATAAAAAATTAATTTCACATAATGGACTTCCTCCTAAAATATACGGATTACCAAAACATACACTTAAGACCAATAGTTGCATCTTATATGAGCCCTATCTACAACTTGTCTAAATATATCTCTAGAATTTTAACTAATATCACGAAACTTAATAAATTTAGTATTCAAGATTCATGGAAATGCAAACAACACATTGATAATATTTGTTTAAAAAAAACCATAGCCTTTTTTCTTTAGATGTAATATCACTATATACTAATATACCCATTGATCGTGCAATAGAAACCATTAAAAATAATTGGCATAGAATTGAAAAACATACAAATATCCCACTTAATAATTTTATTGAATTAGTTGAGTTTGTCCTAAACACTACTTTTTTTACATATAACAATACAATATACTCACAAACCTTTGGTTGTGCAATGGGCTCTCCTATTTCATCTACAATTGCAGATCTAGTAATGGAACAAATTGAAACAAAAATCCTCAAACAAAACATAGAATTTTCTCTCTATTTACGATACGTTGATGATATTATTAGTATGGCTTCCGATACGACTAACAAAATAAAGTTCCTTAATCTGTTTAATAATGTACATCCAAGGCTCAATTTTACTATTGAAAATGAAAATCAAAATGCTTCTATAAACTTTTTGGACTTAACACTATATAGACAAACTAATGGCAAAATTTTAACTAACTGGTATCGAAAAAACATAAAAACAAACAGATATTTAAATTTTAATTCAAATACTTCTAATAAATACAAAACTAGTGTAATTAACAATTTTAATAGACCGAGCAATCAAACTATCATCTCCACAATTTCACCAACAAAATTTAAATATTATTACCAATATACTACTCATAAATGATTATCCTTTAGATTTTATTAAAAAACAAATTAGAAAACGCATCAATACAATAAAAAACGTAAACCAAATTAGTCAACCAATAGATTTACAACCTAACTGTTTAGGCAATGAATTTAACAATTCTGTTAAAGCTTCATTTGATAAATATATTTCAATCCCTTACATACCAAAACTTTCTGAAAAAATTAAAAATGAACTTAATAAATATAATTTCAAAATATCATATAATAATAACAACACTCTAGGTAAAATGTTTTTTACTAATCTTAAGGATAAAACCCAAATTAATATGCAATCTAAATTAGTATATCAAATTAATTGCAATAATTATATTGGCCAGACAAAACAGCTACTGAAACACAGATTAACACAACATAAAAACTCAATAAAAATTAACAGATTTTCACCAAAAAACCAAAAAACTGCTTTAACTGACCATGCTAATCAAAATTTTCACAACTTTAATTTCAATAAACCTACTGTCTTACATAGAGAGAACAACTTAAGAAAGAGATTAGTTCTAGAAATGATTGAAATACAAAAAAGTCCTACCGCCGTTAATTACAGAACTGATATTGACAACTTAAGCTCAATCTATACCAATTTATTCAAATAAACACCCTTTTCATATTTCTCAGATTACTGATTTTGTCTTATCTAATTATGTTTCTTATATTGAAATTCAAACTTTTTTTGAACTACCCCGCCTTAATTTTATATTCGATCCTCTAACTTTTATGCATATTGCGCAGGTTTTGATAGCGCAAATATTTGTAGGTAACCTTGCCTTTGTTATCATTGCATTCACATTCCTCTTGCATCCAGCATTATGAACGCTATTATTTTAATTACGTTCTTTTACAAATATCATAAAGTTTACATATAAATTTACCACTCAATTATGTCATAACTAATATAATAATTTAATATAAAAGGTCGTAATGATTAATTTCGTTATCAACATTATTTTCAAACGTAAGTATTCTTAAATAAGGAAATAATTTATGTTTCGCTAATCTAAAAAATTTTTTGGAACTTTCAGAATTAAATATTTAACAACGTAACTATAATAATGTCTTTATAATCCATTAATTACTTTATCTCTTCAAAATGTTATCATAATTTTTATAACTGATGAAGCCAATATTATTGGCGAAACGTTTTACTATTAAATTGATTACGACTTATTGATTTGTATTATTCCTTAAATATAAATCATGCTAAATTTTACATAATAATTGACTTAAAATCTCCAAAATTTCCAAATTTAATTAAAATAGTCAAAAATTTTTAACATATACCTAAGATTTTTGTAATATTTTATTTTGTAATACCGGTTGGTTTGAAACATCGATAAAGTGAAATTGTTTGTTGTATTAAGTTACAAGAAAATAGTCAAATAAAGATATCGTATAAAAAATTTATTCAATAATGCGAATAATACGACTTTTCACATCAGTGTAACAGTAAGTGTATTCCAATTTTATGAGCACAAGTGTACTTTTATTTAGGCCATAATTATTTTCTACTACTCTTACAGACCATCCCTCCTCTAATTTAGAAACGATAAGAAATTTTTCTTTTTCTGTTAATCTTAGCATTTAACATTTTTGACACTGGCAAACGAAAAATCAAGGCGAACTTAATACAACGGAAAATAAGTGTACGGATTTTTTTGCAAGCCAGTGTACATTAGGAACGGTCAACAAATTCGGTTAATGAATTTATCTTGCCCAGAGTCGATGCAATAATGACATTTTTCGTTGACCGCTTGTTAATTTCAATATTAATGAATTAGTTGTCCTAAAGAAGGATGGATTAATAGACGTCATTAATACACTGTTTTTGATTAATACACTCTTTTTCATTAATTAACTGTATTCGTGATTTTGACGTTTTGATGATATTTTGCATGTAGGTTAGTTGTATTAATCAAATTTTTCGCCACAAAAAAATATTTTGCGGTCAACGAAAAAATTTTGTAATCAACTCGTTTGTTAATGGGCGATTAATAATCTCAACTATTAAAGGCACTCACTCGCTATCGCTCGTTCGTGCTTTAAACAGTTTCGATTATGAATCGCCTTCATTAACACACTTGTTGGTTAAATAACTATTAGGAAATAAATTTTAAAGCTTTAAATAAAAAACAACAATAAATATATACAGGATGATGAAAAAGTAGCACATTACACAGTACTAAGACAAAAACTGAACACGTTTATTAGGCCCCTTTCAGACGTATACTGTATGACAGATACCGGTATCCCAAATACAGAAAATACTAGTGTTCAAATAGAGATTTTTACACTGCATCGAGCGACGCATACAGTATCGCCATACTAGTACATTAAAACTATGGCCTTGCTAAACATTACTGATGATATTATTGCAGCTAGTGATCGTGCAATGCTAACAAAATTAGTTCTGTTAGATTTTTCAAAAGCATTTGACACAATAGATTATCAAATTCTAATCTCTAATCTAATCTGTTATCTGATTATTTAAGTAATCGGTCGCAAGCTTAACACGCCTTGCTACACGCCTCGCTCTTGAGGGTGTGGCAGGGGTTAAGATGGTGGCTAATGGCCATGTGTTCCCTCCTAGCTCAGCGGATGTGGGCGGGGCGACCAATAGGTGAAAGGCTGGAGAATTTGAGTGCCTAAGTGTTCTTTACTGGTTAAAATAATAATTAAAATGGTAGAATACTGCTTTATTTACAAACACAATTGAAAGAAAAAAAAACATAAACAAAAACACACACACACACAACTGACTAAACCTTCACGAACCCGAAACACACACCCGGTTCACTAACGGGGCTTTTCCCTTACCGCGGTCGCGCGTTCTCTCCCCTGCGGGACCGGCGTCGGCGCTGGCAGCGCCGAGCTCCTGGAATGCGGCGGGGTTCCGGCACGAGGGGCAGCGGAGAGCGGAGGCGCAGGCGAGCGTTCCTCCTGGGGTCCCTTCCCTCGGTCGAGCGGGCGGTGGCGTTTCGGGGGCGGCGTGGGGTCAACTGCAACTCGCGCAGCGGGAAGCGGTTGTTGGCCTCGGGCCTGGCCTCCGCCCACAGTTGCTCGAATTCGGCCTTCTCCTCTAGGCTGAGGAAGAAGGTTACCCCGAGGTGTCGGGGGCGGCAGGTGAGGCGGACTTGTTCCACGCGAAGCCGCGGGCGGTCTTCCGGGGTCTGGGCCTCGTAGGCGGCTTGTCCGGTTGGGGTGTCTCCGGGTTGCGGCGTGCGTGGGCAGCTAGGGGGCGGCGTCTCCGTGGGGGCGGTGGCCTGAGCACTTCGGGGACGTCAGCACAGCTGGGCCTCCCGGAGAAGGGTAGAGTCGGGCGAGCTGGGCGGCGATGGTCCGAAGAGGCGCTCCAGCAGCTCCTGAGTACTGTAAAAGAAAACAAAGGTTTGGGGGTTTTTGGATACCTCGTACCTTGGGAGGCGGCGGTGCCGTGGCTGCGGTCTGGCTAACGGGGCGTCTGGGGTATTTTTCTAGGGCTTACGTTTGTGGCATCCTGGCTGGACGCGGATCGTGGCGTGGCGGAGCGGTGCGGCGAAGGCGGCGGTGATCGCTATATTGGGGGTGCCGGCGTTTTTAATCCGGCTTGCGATCTACATACCTGCTGGGTTCATTTCGCGCTTGGAGTCGCCCTTTGTTAAAATCCCTTTACCTGGCTATCGCCGAAGCCCGCGAGGTTTATCTCGTAAGTTCCTTTGTTGAATCTATCTTAAACGCGGCCGGGGTTTGCGGTGGATCTATGCTATTTGTTTTAATTTTGTTTTATTTCTTTTAGCGTAGCTCCGATTTCTAAGATTGCCCATGGGTTTGGTGCTGCCTTTCAATGTTACTTCGTTTGGCTACTTTACGCCTAATTCGGTGTTGTTTTTATTAAGTTATATTATATATCGGCTTTATTTGCATTTTGGCCTGCAGCCCGCTATCCCCAGGCGTAATGTAATTCTCGCTTTTGGGCGAGCGCTCGTTGTACCTGGTCATTAGCGGCGGCTAATCCTTTTAGGCCGATTATATTCTTAATGATGCTATGCTTTTTCTCATTTAATCGGCAGTGGCGTAGGGTTTCTTGTTTACGCTTGATTTTGCCGATCCGCTGTTTTCCATGGGCCCGTTGTATAGCACATGTTGCCCTTAGTAGCGGCGCCGGCGTGTTTTATTGGAGGGCTGCCCGGGTTCCGTATGTACGATGCTGTTTTGAAAAGGTGAACTGACGGCGTTTGTGAGTAATTCCCGGGGGCTGGCTAGATTTTAAATTAAGTGTCGGCGGGGCGCGATTGGCGCTAAAAATCTCCTGGATGGCGACTCACTTCAGCCTTCCGGGAGATTAGCGCCGGTGAATCATATCAAGCTGTCTGCTTAATAGCAATCAATCAAATTATTGTGAAGTTAATAAAGGAGTTCCTCAAGATTCTATACTAGGACTATTGTTATTCATAATTTATATTTCAACATTTTCCACCGTAATTCGTAGATACAAATATCACTTTTATGCAGACGACACACAGCTGTATTTTACTTTTCTGATGTCACATTTACAAAATTCTTGCAATTTAATTAGTCAAGATCTAGATAATCTAAGTGAAATATCTAAACAACACTGGTTGCAATTAAATCCCAGTGAGTCAGTTGGCATTTTGTTTAGCAAGAAAAATATTAGAACAGAGGCTGAGAGCAACTCAACGATTAGGAGATGTGACCAGACTATTCCTCTAAAAGACTCGGCAAAAAAATCCTTTGAAATAAAGCATCTTCCTCCTCCTTCGTCGTATCTTCATGTCTGAAGAATCGTAACATTGCGGCTATGTACATTTGTTGATCGTATTTTTCCATTGTTGTCGATCTTCCGCAACGCGAAGATTGGATTGTAGTGGATGTTCGGTGATCTCTTTTACTTGGCCTAGCCATCTTGATGCCGATCTGCCCCTACACCCTCGACCTTTCCTTGTACAATTAGTTTTTCGAGATTGTCTTTATCCCGTCGAGTGATGTGTCCGAAACATTGAAGAATTCGCCTGCGACAGATGGTGGACAGTCGATCTTGTATATTTAGCTCGTTAAGGATTGACACGTTCGTTCTTCTTGCAATCCAGGGGATGCGCAACATTCTTCGCCAACAGCACATCTCGATGCATCTATTCGGCGTCTATCGGAAGCTTTTAAAGTCGGTTGTTTAATTGTATCGTGTTACTCCTATCGATAATCATAATTTTGGTCTTGTCCATATTGATTTCTAGTTATAATCTGTTGCTTTCCTGGGTAACTAACTCGAGCATCTTGGCCATTTCTTCTTAGTCTTTAGCTATAAGGGTAGTGTCATCGGCGAATCTAAGGTTGTTTATGATTTTACCGTTTATTTTTACGCCTCCGTTAAAGTCGTCTAGGGCCCGTCTCATTACTTGTTCTCCGTAAACATTAAACAGTTTAGGTGAGAGTATGCATCCTTGGCGCACTCCTCTATGTGTTTTGAAGGGCTCGGAATAGTTGTTATGAATATTAACGAGTGTCTCGTTATTTTCGTACAGACTAGTAAGTAGGCGTACCAGGTAATTTGGGACTCCCATCTCTCTTAGCACTGACCACATCTTTCTCCGTACTACGTAGTCGAAGGCCTTTTTATAATCAATAAAGCATATGAACATAGGCACTTGGAATTCTCTCGATTTTTCAATTAATTGGCGGATGTTAAATATTTCATCTCTAGCTTCTCTACCTTTCACGAATCCGGCTTGTTCGTCCGGAATCTGGGGTATCAAGTATGTTTGTAGTCTTTTATCAATTATTTTGAGTAGTAGCTTACTAGCATGTGATATTAAGGATATTGTTCGGTAATTTTGACATCTCTGTGTGGAACCCTTCTTTTGAATTGGAACGAAAGCGGATTTTGTCCAATCTTTGGCCCATAGACCGGTCTTCTAGACTTTATCACAGATGTCATGTATGATTCTTACTCCATCGTCTCCTAGCAGTTTTATAGTTTCAGCAGGAATACCGTCAGTTCCCGGGGCTTTATTAACTTTGAGGTGGTGTATGGCCTCTTCAACTTCATTTCGCAGAATCTCTGGTTCCATAACATCGATGTTTTCTGTGTTCCTAATTTGTTCTTCGTTGTTGTCATTCGCTTCTTTTTTATATAAATCCTCACAGTTTCCATCTCCGTATTATTTCTTGGTCTTCCCATATAATGTTGCCGTTTTTGCCTTCAATGGAGGATGTCTTGGGCTTGAATTTGCATGTCAGTTCTCTTACCTTTTTATATAGGTCTCGGGTGTCGTCTTCTATTTCTTTACAGATGTCCTTAATGTGATTGTTCTTGTCTTGTCTGCATTGTCTTTGGATTATTTTGGATAATCTTTTGTAATTGTCTTTGGAGTCCTGTGTTGTCATGCCCTTCTTCTTTAGATCTCTCCTTTCATAAATCGTGTCAAGAGTTCTTTGCGAAATCCAACGTTTGTTTTCCGTTCTGATGTATTATCCTTTCTTTGTAGTATTGATGTGGCATCTTTGATTGTATTCTTTAGTTGTTCCCATTCCCAGTTTGGATCCTGGGTAGACGTGATATCAGATAGCAGGTTAATCTATGTTGTATTTCTTGTTTAAATTGTTCCCTAGATTTTCCTGTGATTGTTATTATGTTTTTGTTTTGTGGTCTCTGTATTTTCTTTAGGCGGAGTCTGAAATCCATTGCTAGTAATTGATGGTCTTATCCACAGTTAGCGCCTGGGTAAGTTTTACAATTTAAAATAGAAGATTTCTAGCGAGCTTTGACTATAATATAATCGATCTGGTTCCTGTATCTGTCTCCAGGAGACCTCCATGTGTACAGTCGTCTAGAGTCCCTGTATATAATAAGAAAGAGTTGAGACATGTGGATCCACAAATCAAAACCACTTGATTTTACATTAAACATGTATATTTAACATGGTGGGCTAATATTTCAAACACTAATGTCAATATGTCAAATGGCAAAAGTTAGCCAAAACTTTAATTCAGTCAGTTTAAGTTTCTAATAAGATTCCCGTTACACTTCCTCCAGAATTCTTGGAACTTTAATGATGTACTAGTTATTTAAGTGATTAAGTGTAATGGCAACCTTAAATTTGGAGTATTTCATCAGTATATATACCAATTTAGAAGTTGAAATTGAAAGACTAGAAAGTTATGTTGTTAAAATGTATTGGCACTTTAATATTGGTACTGTGCAAGTATCTATCGGATATTTTATCTATGTACCAACAAAATAATTAACAGATGAAAGGAAAGACATCAAAGGTGCAAAAAGGATTGTGTAAAAAAGGCAAAACCAAATATTTGTTTACAACAATTATACCATTAATCTCAAAAGTTAAGATTTCACCAATGAATAAGATAGGCACTCTTTTAGTTTACACCCCCACATACACCTGGTTTACGATTTTTGTATCTCGCTTAAATGTGGGGGTGTAAACTAAAATAATGTTTACGAGCACCTTATTTAGTTTACACCCCCACCTACACCTGGTTTACGATTTTTCTATTTTGTTTAAATGTGGGGGTGTAAACTAAAATAATGTTTACGGGCAACTTATTTAGTTTACACCCCACTTTTTTCCATTGTTTTGTATTGAAGCATTATGATTTTAATTGCGAGATTAGGTTAGGTGAGTTTAGGTTAGGATAGGATATGATAGGATAGGTTAGGCTAGGTTAGGTTAGGTAAGGTACGTTGGCGTGTTGCGCCTGGTGTGCGCTCACGGCGGTAGGTGGCACTGGTGGTGGATTGGCTGGTTACATTCTCTTTGCAAATAGCAGAAGTTTATAAACGTGAATAATTTGTTTTACTTAATTTGCAATAAAAAGTTTTGGGTGTAAACTAATTTAGTTTAACATAGACTATAATTTAGTTTACACCCCCACATACAACTGATTTCTGATTTTTCTATTTAGCTTAAGTGTGGGGGTGTAAACTAAAAAAGTACCCATAGACTATAATTTAGTTTACACCCCCTAAATGTAGGGGTGTAAACTAAAAAAGTACCAATAGATACATAATTCTTAACTAATGCACTAAAGTAAAATTAACTGGTTAGTTGGAAATCAGATTCGATCAGTCCAATAATAATTAAAGGAACATTGTAGTTTTGCAATATCACTTTTGCTCGTTTTATGTCGGCATTCTAGCACTTTTATGGTTCACATTTCACGTTTAATCCGCATTACATGAAATAACATGGAAACATTTTTAAATTAACATTTTGCCAATAAATTGGGAATCTGCATAATTCTTAAATAGAGCACTGAACTAGTAAAGTTAAGTTAGTTGATTGATTGGAAATATGAATCAGATTCGTTTAGTTCAATGATAATTAAAAGCACATTGTGGTTTCCCAATATCACTTTTGTTTGTTCTTGGTGTCTCTATTCTAGCACTTTCATGGCTCATGTTCCATCTTTAGTTAGCACTACATGACATAATATAAAAAGCTGTACGAATTGTTTTTTGGTATACGCTATGTTCATTCACAATACTGGTCCACCAGGTTTCATGTAACTTTTCTTCTTGAGATTTTTCTTCTTTGCTTTCCATTTTGGAAATGAATATAATAATTATCCTTGTTTGGCTTATTCTACAGAGAATAAGTGATTGCCGATCACCGGGGTTATTCTCTTGACTTAGGAATAACTTATTTGTCACTAGTTATATGTATCTATACGTTGAACAATTTTAAACTAACGTCAAAAGTCATGCCAAAATAACCTGAAATATAGCATTCGAATAGCTTATGTCAAAGTTAAATGTAATGTGATTGAGAGATTATTTTAAAAATTCAAGTACTCCATGGTTTGTGGATCCAACCAATCACAATGGGTTGCACCAATGACTCGACTCTTTCTTATTATATACAGGGACTCTACAGTCGTCTACAGTCACTTTATATAAACAGTCTGGCCATATGAAATGTCACTTATGGCATAAGACATAATATGGCCGCCTCCAGTGGCGGGTCAAAAGCAGTGGCGGGGTTGGTGTTGGAAAATTGTTTAATTAAATAAATTCTTAGTATATCTAAATATATGACTAAATAGTAAAACAAACAATGTCGTATCAATGAGATATTGTAAATATTATTTACAGTTAGTGCTCACATAAATAATAATAAATCTACAGAACTTAAAGTGATCCCAAAACTAATAAAACAGTGGGTATTTTCAATGGTTGTAGGCTCCGAAGCAGACGATGAGAAAGTAAATAATGTTGGAACAGCATTATTCTTAAATCTGTTTTGCCACCAACTCGTGCTTTTTCACATATACAATCTGCAAAATGCTTGACTTTCCATTCGGGTACCAATTTTCTCTATTAATTTTTTTGTCCATAAGTCCCGTCTGTCCCTATTCCTAAGAAAAATTTCCATTAGCACGCATTTTTCAGATTTGCTTTTGCATCCGACTGCGCAGCAATACCTCATATCTGAAGAAAATTTTTGAAATTGATAAATTTCCTTAAACCTCGTCAGCTTACCGTTAATAAATTATAGTTCTAGTTGTTTTTAAAAATTATGATCAGTTTTTAACTATGTACTCGCATTTTAAACGATTTTTGTTGATTGAATGTCAAATTAATATTTGAATAAATGTGACTTTGACATTTTTGAAATTTAAATTTATTGTCAAAATGACGCAAGACATAAAATGGCGGCACCAATGGTAATCGTGACCATGTATGGCCAGACTGTTAACGTTAGTGTATATAAAGCGACTGTACAGTCGTCTGAGTATCTTAAGAGGCTTAAATTGTTTTTTATGTTCAAATACGCGTATCTCAAAAACAGTTGAACTTAGAGGTATAAAGTAACATATCAAAAACAGCTCATTAAAAGGGATTTTCAAAAATACAAAAATATACAGGGCGTTCCATTTGAGCAAAAATAGATATAATTAAATTTGCAAATGTTGAGCACCCTGTACAGCATTAATATCCACATTCAGCATTTTACACTTGAAAGGTAGTTCACGAGAATTATAATTTTTTGGTAACGTTTTCCTTCATTCAATTGTTTTCTATTGCTTACCGCATACGCCTGAAGTTCAGTATTTTTTTGCATAGAATCTTTAATATTTCCCAAACAATTGACGTTAGACCCATACAACTTTATATAAAAATAATGAGTATTTTAATGCAAAACTTCTAAGCTACCCAAATATAGGGCATTCTATTAAAAAAAAAGTAAGTTTGATTCGCCAAACTTTTTTGAGTCACCCTGTATAATCAAAACTATTTTAGTAATGTGCACCACCTTCGTGCCTACAACTTTTATATACACAATATTTATGTTAATCTCATAGTTTTAGAAATATCTTCGAACCCCGCTTCGTTGCCGGACCCTGTATATTTTTTTTTTGAATTAATTATTAAGTAAAATGGATTTTGTTGTCCTCAATTGCGAAGAAGTGATGGAGTATTAATCTACTATCACCGCAAGTAATATTTCTGACCAATTACAGCTATCTAATTTGTCTAAGCAGGGCACTACTTTTTCTAATTGTACAATTAATAATCACATTTTTAATATCAATATTACAAACAATAGTTAATTAAATTTCTAATCAGTTATTGTTTTACTTAATTTAATTCTCAATTAATGTGTCCATCGTTCTGTAGTTTTATTGTTGCGTATTAAGAAAAATTATTGCAGGATCCTTATGTAGGATGAAATATAATGTGTAAACTATAGGCTCCAGGTTTGTTAAATTTAGCTTGTCCATTTCTTCTTCCAGCCACTTTACGGCCTAGGTCTACAATATACTATTTATAAAATATTTACGTTGATCATCTGTCGTAGTTCGTTATGAGTTGACTATGCAGTATCAGCTTTGTATTGGTTATTGTTGTGTGAAAAGTCAACGATGTCCCATCGGTATTCTAATATTGAATTAGTTGACATGATGCAAATTTAAGCCGATTTTACGCTAAGCGATTTCCAAACAGGCGACGTCATATACCTCAACAATTCACTGCTCTAATAAAAAACTCTGTCGACCTCTTAAAAATACAAACTAAAAAAATATTAATCCTTTTATTACTAAACTTTTAATAAGGTGTTTTAACGTTTATCGCGTTCTTTTGACCTGTGCTATAGCCCATTAAACGTAGAATAAGAAGACCGAAGCACTCTGTAAAATTTACGCGTACCTTTTTATTTCTTTGCCCTCTTTGCTGAAACATTATACAAGCAGAAAGTTAAAATATAACTAGTGGACCCGTTGCAAAATATTTTTTCGACGAATGACATCGAAAGTAGATTTTTCTCACTGTCATTTGACAACAGGAAGTTGACATTTGCCGCTGAGCGTGCGTTTTCATCATTTTGCCGCTCGCCGAGCGTTTTGGGTTTCAGCGTGAACAAAATAGTTAGCCATGTCCTAATGTTTCCTTGACAATGCCCGTCAATTGTCGAAATAATCGCGTCACATGTCTAATAGACTGCGCGAGTAATGTTAACTTGATTGTCAATTAATTTTTGCGATAAAATGAAATTTGATATTTTCCTTTAATAATATGCTCAGTCGTCGAAAAAATAGTATGTATGTATCGAGCTAAAAGTGCGCTTGCCGCTTTTGCATGATTGCTGGTTTCGACTTCGTCTCAACCAGCAATATTCATGCGCAAGCGGCAAGAATGCACTTTCAGTTCTTAACACACAATATACTATTGCAAGTTACAAAACTTATTTGTAACGTGTGGCAGGATCCATTAGGTAACATTTAAATGTTTAAGTTTTTAAAACTACTCACACGTGATATGGCTACATATACTTCACCCTTTCTAAATACTGGTTATGGCAAATACGATATATTTCCCACTTTATCCACAGTTTGTTCTTATGATTTATGAATTGTCATAAAAAATGACAGGCGCACAGAAAAATTTCTTTTCCGAGAGCGTGTTAATCTATGCGCGGTAATAATACTCTTCTGCCTGGCATGTGGCTTGTCCATTTAATACCAAATCTAAGCAGTTCTCAAATCAATTGCCTACCATTAATCTTATCTCATCTATTAAGCCAGTAAACACATTTAAAATGTTCAAGGAAATATCTATTGATCCTATTTTTGGTGTTAAGCAATGTGGATATATTCCACTTCAATTTAACGAATCTAGAAGTTTCATAGAAAATCATAAAATGTTGTCATTAAGGGATATAATTGTATTCACACTCAATATTGTTTTTCATATTCAGGCAAGAGAGATATAATTTTGTTATTGATTTCATCGCCATGTTCGTTTTTTAGGGCTAAAATTGAAAATATTGAGGGCCGCTGGTAGTGTAGGAACGGTTAGAAAATCGTTTAAATAAGCGACATGCCCTTCACGCGAGAGCAGACAAAACTTCAAAATAACTCGACCCAAGAATATGGGCCATGTGTGCGGAATTTTTTTGCAGAAGCTTGTTTGCAACTAACTCCTCCAATTGGCGCGAGCTTAAATGTCCAAATATTCGCGTCTACACCAAAACTTCGCCAAACGGCGAAGGGACACACAAAGAATCAAAAGCAGACTAACTCCCCCATCAGATTATAGAATGCGAAAACCCATGCAAGCTGCTAGCCTTGCTGTAAAAATGAGGCAAAGGCCGAAGCGCAATGAGTTTTCAAAATCTGAGCACTATCAAAAACAGTAATCACCAACCTAACGAATTTCGATGCGCCCGAACCGAATATCGGCACTAAAGGTTTGTTCACACAGTACCAACCGCTAAAAGACTATTTACACCGTAACACCCTTTGGTGGTAAATTTCACAATTCCCTGAAAATGATTTGGCAATCTAATATGCCAAATGTCAACCTCCTGTCTGTAGTAGTTCGCTCGTTAAGGCAATCTTTAAAAACCAGTTCTATCTCATTTAACTTTTTTGAGGAGATACATTCTGCAAAACCCTGAAAATGGCTTGACATGATTTGTAAAACAAACTAATATGCCGAATTTCAACTTCCTACCTGTATCTATTACGTGACGATCTTTAAAAAAATACATCTACCGCATTTAATCCCGTTGAGAGGATACATTTCGAAAAATCCTGAAAATGACTTGATTCGATGTATAAAACGAACTACTGTGCCGAATCAACTTTCTACGTGCAGCAGTTACCGCATTATGGCGATCTTTAGAAAAACACATTTACCTCATTTAACCCTTTCGAGAGTTATTTTTGAAAACGCTTGAAATTGGTTTGACCTAATTTGTAAAGCCGATCTAATATGCCGAATTTCAATTTCCGGCCTGTAGTAGATTTTTTGTGGCTATTTTTAGAAAAACACTTCTGGCCTATTTAACCACTTTAAAGGAATGTATTTCGAAAAACCCTAAAAATGATTTCCTATCAGTAAAACGATTTAAAATGCCGAATTTCAACTTACTGCCCGTAGTAGTTTTGCCGTGGCGATATTTTGACAAACAGATTTGTTTTATTTAACCCCTTTCCGGGATGAATTTTCCAAAACCCTAAAAATGATTTGACCCGATTTGAAAAATGTTCTAATATGCTCAATTGCAACTTCCTATACTTGTAATAGTTTCCTTGTGGCGATATTTAGAAAAACAGATTTGTCCCATTTAACCCCTTTCGGGGATGCATTATGCTAAACCTTGAAATTTACTTGATCTGATTTGTAAAACGAACTAATATGTCGAATTTCAGCTTCCCACCTATAGTAGTTTCCTTGTTATAGATATTTAGAAAAAGAGGTCTGCTACAGTTAGCTCCTTAGGAGGGAAGATTGTCGAAAAGCCCTGAAAATGATTTGACCCTATTTGTAAAAAGAACTAATATGGCAAATTACAACTTTTTACCTTCCCTACATTCTATTATGTAACGATCTGTGAAGTAAAATTCAATTCCGTCGAATAGATGGCAAAAAAACTTCTTTGTACACGATATTGTATAGTCTTCCCTCAAGTTGTCCCCAGCCTGATTCAGCCGACTGTCCCTGCACCTTCTTGATCGACATGGCGAAGCAGGTTTTGACGGTAAATTGCAGTCTCTTAAATTGAAAAGAATAATCTGAAAGAATAAGGGGTGTTCGAGGAATGAAGACTGTCTCCCTTTCTCCAAAACTTATGAAAACTGTGGCCTCAGTGACGTTTCGATGCGGAGCTTTCACCTGCATTCGAGTTTGGGAGTCTTTACATTTCTCAGTAGTATAATGGGTGCTCTAACTTTCAAATGTAGGCGATTTGAAAGTTGTCCGGGAGGGTCGAGAGTGTGGAGAAACTCAACGTGGTAGTGCACTGTGTCCTCTGCCTCCATCACAGTGTTAATCGACTGATAGATCTTCTCCTCCGAATGAAAGGCTCCGAGGTGTGTGTTGTTGATTTCTAGTGCCTATAATTCTTCAGAGTGATAATCGCCCTTTTTCGAAGCCAGAACACAGGTTTGGCTGTTATGTCGGAATATATTATGTTAGTGAAGTTGGCGATATCTGTCACGGCTTGACATAGGTTTTTGTTGTCGAGTTTCAACAAAAGTTTGGAAAACTATTCGGCCTTGAAATATCCTCTCAGTTGAACCCTTATGTAAATTCAAAGCAATATGTCCTTATTGTACTAATACTGTATTTTGAAAATCACTGTTATAATACGTACCTATATTTATCTTCAGAGCAACTGCCATTTAAATATCATCGTCGAGCGGGTAAAATCACAGTAAATATAAAACCACCCATTGCAAAATATTTTGTTACTTATAATACTTCTTTGTAGACATTGTTTAACGTGTGGCACGATCCATTAGGTAAAATTTAGATTTTTAAGTTTTTAAAACAACGCACCCATGACGTTACTACATACAGTATGATTGAAAACTTTTAACCTCTAGGGGGCTGTGGAATTATTTTGTCAAAAAATTTTGTTGGCAGTCGTGGTAGTAAAAGTCACATTGGCATTTTATGTCTGTCAGTTTAAGGTTATGTCAGGATTGTCATTTCAACAAATACAAACATTCTTGTTGAATACATCAAAATGTTAGTAACAAAAACAACTACAGCTGTTCAAAATTATTTGCTGTGTTTTCTATACACAGCACCAGCTAGTGCTCGGAAATAAACATCCTGTAAAAGTTAAGTTTATCTGTCAAAATTGTATAGGTTATATTATTAAGTAGCTTTACTTATCACTGTCAACATAAAAATTAATTTTAAAAAGTTCACAGCCCTCTAGAGGAAGTTTTCGATCATACCATGGCTAAATACTGGTTGTGCCAAATACATTCCTACTTTGTCCTTGCAATTTATTAATTGTCATCGCAAATGCTAGGCGTACAGGAACCTGTCCTCTCCGAAAGCAAAAAGGTAATGTAATATCAGTATAGTCCGTTCAGTAAACATAAAAACACAAAGTGGGCTTTGATTTGCAAAATGTCATGAGTGTAGTTCCAAATTTGATCTGTGTCTAGGAATGTACTTAGAAAAAGTTACTAAAACAAATAGGTTAAGGGTGTGATATCTGTCATAAATGTTATAAGTAATTACTTTTAAGGATATTATTCAAATACTATGTTGAATACTATTGACGTAGGGTTAATTAATAGGTATTTTTATTACATTTTATAAATGTTTGACGGCAAATTTCCGGAAAAATATCTACTTTCATACTAAAATAGTGAGAATTATTAATTGTCATTGATTGTCATTTTTAAATTCAAACCTGTCTTTATGCAGGCGTGGAAACCTATGCAAAACAAAATACAGATTCCCTAGTACAAACATTGTATGCATATGCCAACTTCATAAAAATTAAAATGTTTTTGTGTTAACTGAACAGACTATAGGTGTTTAATCTATACTCTGTTCACTATGGTCCCGGATTGTCAAAAATGACGTGTTGTGGCAGCACTGTTGAATTTATATTGGTTTTTTGTTACTACTAGGTTGGACAAAGCAAAAGCGTAATTTTGAAATTTTGGGTTTTTGTTACCTGGCAACTTTTAATTATTTTTGCTTAAGTCAGTTCGAAATATAACCTATAATTTATAGTTTTGACATTAGTAGTTTTATTAATTTTTTCTAGTTACCTATAGCTTGACTTAAAAATATTAACCATGATATAAAGGATTGTTTTTAATTGGATTTTGACATTGACAATCCGGGACTATAGTGAATAGAGTATATACGCGGTAATAATACTCTTCTGTCTGTAGCTTGCCGATGTAAGACTTCCAAATCTAAACAGTTCTCGTATAAATTGCGTAGCACTAATTTTGTCCTATTTATTAAACCAGTACACATTTAATTTTTTCAAGAGAATAACATTTGCCTGTATTTTTAGTGTAAAGCAATGTGGAGGTATTCCAATGAAATTTAACGAATCTAGAAATTCCGTAGGAAACTGTAAAATGTCGTCACTATCTGCAATTGTAATCACACTCAAATATTGGTTTTTGAGATATATAATTTTGTCGTTAATTTCATCGCAATGTTCGTTTTTTGGCGCTAAAATTGAAAATTTTGAGATACTAAGGATGTTCTCAAGAGTTGACAAACTATTACCAAATATTTCTGTAATGATGTCCTCTTTGGCAATTAGTTGAGATGGTATTTTAATTATTGTATCCTTTTCACCTGTAATCGTGTGATATTCTCAATTTCCAATTTGCAAGAGAATGGGCGATGTGTAGGTTCATTCGATTAATAATGAACTGATGTACAGCCAAGATACACTCATACACGCTACTTTTCGAAAGGCAATATATTGAATTTTGTTAAAAATTTGATGTCACTGTACATGTACTTTGACGTTTCTCATAATATAGCAGGCGTTGTTCCACTGCTATCGCGCTACAGCTACGTCACTTGCGTGCTAATATATTTTGGTTTTGCTCTAAAATTTATGCAGTTATTTGCAATTTAGGACTTTTGTGCACATCTACACGGTAACGGCTTTCATTTAAAAAAAGAATGATCGAAATCGGCCAGGTGGAAGTCTCAAAATAGATGTCGAAAGAAAACGCTTCACGTTTTAAATATATAGATGATCAAGATGTACACCGAGTTTTTGTCTTACAGTCATTTTTTTAATCCATGATAATCCCATGACATAAGTTAATAAACTAGCTGCATACCAGTAAAAGTATATTTGGCTATTTCCTGTGTTGTTTTTTCTAGGATTTTATATCTGAAAACCCCAATATGGGTCGCCGTCACAAACACAAAACAGGTTCTTCTCTTTACTAATTATTCAATGTCAAGTTTATTAGGCATGTCAGTAACAAGTAATACTGTAGATAAAACGTTACTTAAATAATGAAATTACTCTGATTATGCGCTAAGATATGATTTTATTGCAGGGACCTATCCCCAATCTCTCTTTTTTCTCATGGGAACTTCATTCTCCGAGCGATTTAACTATTATGCTTTCAGAGGTAAGCAAAGAGTAAATGTTATGCTATTAGAGAATATGTTATATATTAGTCAACTATTGGAGGGCGTAAAAAGTACTATTTAAGAGTATATTCTCTTCTGATTACGAAAGCACCTGCTCGTGAGCAAACGCTACAATTTAAACGGCTGGACAGATATTGTCTCTCGTATTCTACGTTAAACGTAATCCAATTTTTTTTTCTTAAATTACTATTTCTATTTACAAGATAGTTTTTAATCTAACCGGCAATTGAATATTTCTTTTGCGCAGCATATACTTGGCAGTTGCTGATGAACGAATTGTCAGTGAAACTTTATTTCAGAGGTTCTCTGGAATTAGTTCTTGCATCCCGATGACCTCTGGTGAACTACTGACGGGAGTTGTTGCAGCAGACCTTGACACTGTTGTTGAATTTTCTTCTAACTGCGAGTCATTACTTGGTGTTGATGGTTTTGTCATGTTATTTTCTCCTTAAATCTTTCTTCTAAATGTATTCTGTTCTTGCCGTAGGTAACTCAATTTT
>CALNHX010012804.1:0-22309 GCA_940337035.1 Agriotes lineatus
TATACAAAATTAATTTAAAAACTATATTTTTTTAAAGCTTCTAGTAAGCTTTTTTTATCAGAAAAATATCTAAAAAATTAGATAAGAAAACAAAAAAGTCATTTAAATTAGTTTGTAAATTATATATCATGTAGAAATATATGCAAAATGTTGATCTTATTTTTATTAATATTTTTAAACAATTTTCATAACTTAGATTATTAAACTTATTTTTGAAAAACCCTTAATTATTTCATACTATTTAAAAAAAATTTTATTGATATCATTAAACTTTAAATAAATCTTTTATATATAGTCATATAATAGATTTATCTCAATAAATCTAAAAAACTTAAAGAGCATTTATGAAAATAAAGTAGACAGATTATAGGCAAAAAATCATGTGTTTACATTCATTTGCTTTTGTTTGCTTAAAATAAAGAATTTAGTCTCTAATCTTAAAAAAAGTAAAATAAATGTACACTTAATAGTATAGTAAATATAGTATCTTAAATTAAATATTTTTATATCTAGTTTATACAATGCAAGACATTTATAAAACTAATTTTTTGTAATACAAAATAAGAAACAAAACTTTATAGATAAGCTTTTATCTTTAATTTCTAATCTGTCAGCTTCTCATATTCAAAAATTTTAGGCTTTATGAGATTTATTAATTAATGTTATCTTATATTATAGTCAGCTAATTATTTGGTTTCTAAATTTATAAAAACTTTGTTTATTACAAATTAATTATAATTAAAAAGTATAATTTTGTTGACTGTCACTTTTTTTTTATAATAAGTTAGTACTATTAGTATTCATTTTTTATCTAATATATAGTTTGTTTATAAAACAAAGTATAAAGCAAAGTATTAGTTATAATATTATATATTTTATAAAGTTATATATAAGTAAATAGAAAAGTTAAATAATGTTAGTAAATTTTGTTTATAGCATATCTTATACTTATAGAAGTTATATAACTTATTTAGCTTATTAAAAATTGTTAAAATTAATATAATAAAAGCATTAGATTTTATTTCAATAAAACAGATAATTTTATTTTATACTTTATAATGTTAGTTTACTAAATCATAAGTTGCATATTTGAAAAAAAAAAATTATGTACTAACTTATACAACAACTCTATTCTGCATAGATACTAAATTTATATAAGTTTTTTGATTTATAAAAAAATTAATTGATTTTGTTATAAATTAAATCTAAAATTATCTTTTTTCTAAGTTAAGATAATTAAAAAACCAAGATGATATAAAGAATTTATGCTTTTCCAATGTCTTAATAATTAAAAGAATATAGGTACATAAAAACAAAGATAAAAATAAATGAAAATTTATTTAACTAAATTTTATAGATTGTAGCACAAATTTAATAGAATCTTATATACATAAACAAAACTATAAGAATTAAAAAAAATTATATTACTAGTTTAAGTTATAACAATTATTTATTATATAAACCCTAATACACTAGCAAAATGTATACTAAAACCATGGCAACATTATAATGAGATAAAGCATTATTTTAAAATTGTAAATAGAGTAGTTAAATTTCTGTTAAAATAGTAGATTTTCAAAAAAATTATCTACTTTGGTTTTTAGATTATTAAATATATAACTTAGTTAAAGTCATTTATAAAGATTAATGGCTTAAACTAAAATCTAAGTAAAATTAGAGGATAATTAAGATTATTTTAAGCACTAATTGTAACTAACTTATATTCATTAAAATGGCTTTAAAATAAATTGTATTTTTTCAAATTGTCAAAAAATTAACTATTTAAAAGTTAGCTGTAAATTTTCTTTGTTTGGTTGATTTTTTATAGTTTACAATTACTATAGCAAATTAAAATTAATATTAGGATGGCTTTTTTTTAAATTTTCAGATATGATAGCTGAAAAATTATATAAATTTTAATTATAATTTTTTTCTACATAAACAAAGATTGTAGTTTGCTAAAACCAATTATTAAATTACATATATAAATAATAATAAAATACAATCGTTAGCAAAGAATGAAGCGAGATATTTTAAATGTCAATACTGAGTATATATTAATAAGTAGTTTTAAATTAAAAATTTAATTGAAATTTTTTTTGTAAAATTTTTGTTTTTTATTTGATATTAAAAATTATCTGAATTAAATAAAACATAGCTTTATAAAAAACTAAATTTTATTAAAATAGTCTAATCTGAATAAAAATTAAAGCTAAAAAAAAAGTGATCAGTATGGTTCCTAGAAAAAATTTACTATATAGTAAAAGCTAGTAAATAAAATTCTACACTTTAACCTCAATCTAGTATATTTTTTAAAATGTTATTAATATATATATGTTCATATTTTATAATATGTCAAACGTTTTGAGCTTTTAAGTAAAATTTCTAGTAAAACTAAATCCCTTGGTAAGTCATATTTAAGGAGATACTATCTGATGACTCAAATATAGGTGCTGGAAAAAGATTTAGAATATTTTTTAAGTTTATGGTAAAAACTATAAAAAGCAAAAAAATTCATATTGATTTAAGAATATAGACATAATAGTTTATATCTTCTAGATTGGCTAGCTTCAAACTTATAAGATAGCAAGCTATATTTTCTTTAGCTTTACGTTGGGTGGGCAGACCTTCATTTTTTTCAATTTTTATGAGTGAAGTCTTATATATAACATTATCATACATGTTTTTATCAATAAATAAATAAAACATGTAATAAATAACACTTAGTTAGCTTTTGCACTCTAGAAGTATTAAGAAAAAAATTTCAAAAACAATAGTAAGATAATACAATAAGCTGTATATAAAAAAAGATTGATTAAGTATAATTTTTTTAAATAATGTGTATTGATTTTTGGCTAAAGTAGTAGAAAAAACTTTTTTTTTGATCTTTCGATATAAAAATAAACTAATATTAATATGCCTCTACTCTTTTTATAAGATCATTGAATCTTTCTCTATATATAAAAAGATAATAAAAATTATGCCTCAAATTACCTTTAGAAAATTTACTGTAGTTTTTACTTTTTTTAAAGATTATCTTAATTTTATTGCTAAACAATTTGATTCAAGTAATAAAAACCACTTATGCAATTTTATGAACACAAAATTAGGGAAAAAACTTGAAAATCAGAAGCGCCTATGATAGATATAATTATAATAATTATTAATTAAATGTAGTATAATTACTAATAGTACTAAAAAAGCTTAAAATGACCTTTAAATAACTTAAAAAACTAATTATGATATTAATTTATTTATAAATAGTATGATAATAACTATTAAATATTATTAAAATGCAATAATGAGAATTTTTAGCGCTAAAAAATAGACCTTAGGTATAAAGCATTATAAAAAAAATTTAACTATCATTTTTATTATAAAAAAAGACATTTTTTGTAAATTAATAAGCAATTTTACTTTATCTATATTGCCAAATAATGTAAGATTATACTTGCAGTAGTTTTTAATTAATTTTAATGGCCATAGACTTCCTTTGGCTTATTATGGTATTTATACTTTCTATAAGATCTTTGCACTTTTGGCCTAATCTTAGCATAATTTAGTTAAAAAATTGTCACCATGACTTATAATAGATTACAATAAAGCATTTTTTTTAGCTAAATCTGATTTTTTACAAAACACTTATCCATTTAAGATGAATTTACTAGTCATGAGGAATTTTTAAAGAAACTAAAATTTGATTAAAGGGATTTTATACCATATGATCAAATAACATATTAAACTCTTTTTGCATAAATAACCTTTTTATATAAAATAATATTGGGTAATAAAGTTTAATTTTAAAATTGTTTTAAGTAACAATAGTACTTTTAAGTAAATATTTGCAAAAAAAGATATATAAAAACAAACAAGATACAATTTACTTATGATAAACTTTTTTATAATTAAAAATTTTTATATCTCAAATATCTTAGTAATTACTTGTTAGTCAATTATAAGCTAAAAAACAACAAGCAGATTTTTATATTTGACCTTATGTATTAAATTAGTGCCTGATACAAGGGTTTGCTATTTTATAAGAAAAAAAACTAAATTTAAATCAAATAAATAAATTTAAGCTGTCTTAAGAATTTAATATATCGGACATCTAATTCAATTTAGATAGAAATTGACTTATCCTTTAAATCTTTTATTTATAGTTTATGTTCTCTTTGTTAGATTTGACTCTATATGATAAGTTACCTTCTATATTTGCTCTCTGATTTAATAATTTATTTAAATAATCTTTGTCCCTTTTTGACCTAATACAAAATTGCTTTTTAACTTCTAAGCTTAATGTAAGAGTTAATTAGTTTAAGTGACAATTTATAAATGATTTAATTCTTTTATGTTTTATATAGTATGTGATGAGTTGCTTGAGATAAATAAAAGATAATACTAGTCTTTTTGTAAAGTTTAAAACTGCTAAAAAAATTTATTTAGGCTAATTATAATCCAAAATATCTAATCTTTTTTACAGCTTAAGTTGCATAAGTTGAACTATAAACTTTATTATTGTAAATTTTAGCCAGTTTTATTGCTAAAATAAAAATGTAGAAAATTCACTGTTGTTCAAGCTTTTGCTAAGTTTTTAAAATAAAAAACATCAAATTAGATTCATAAAGTTTTATATTGCTAAATAAAATAAAAACTGGAAATTTAAAAAAAATCAATACTATCAAGTGTAACTATATAGCATTAAAACATTTTAGTATTGCAATCTTACATCATAACTATATCTTAACATTAATCTATAGTCAGCTTTCAAAATAATTTTCTTAAGTTTTAAAAGTTGTTTTAATGATTAACAACTAAAAAAAACACATAGCTTAAAAATTCATTTTTTTTTACTGTAAGCTATGCTCACATATTAATTTCCAATTTCACATAATGCTGAAATTAATAATAAAAGACACCATTGATAGATCTAAAAATTTAGAGTAAATGATATTTTGTTTATTTAGAAAAGAAGATTTAGTTTTGAAAAATAATATATATAGATATATAAAATTATATGTTATGTTGTTAATTTAAGTAAAATAGGTCTTGTTTATGCTTGAAAATTTAGACAAATATTTTGGAACCTGAACCAATAATACAAATCTGATTATAAGTGCCAGATATATCTCTAAAGCTTTTAAAGCTGACTTCATTTTAGTGATTAAGATTAAGCTTATTTTTTTTAATATTAGAAACGCTAAATCAATAAATATATCTACATAAAACCTAAATCAAACTCATCAAAAAAATATGCTTTCAAGTAAGATAACTTTTTTTTAAGATCATAAGTAAAATTTTCTTCTTATACTGTATATGAAAATGATTATCTATAATTGAATTTCTTTATAAGCCAAATATACATAATTTAGATCATGCTTTCTTGTAAGAACCAAATTTTTACTGTAAGATAAATCATAAAAATTTTAGTTAAAATTTATAAAATAATTATAGTCTATAAAGTATTCATTCATTTATTTGATAAAGGCTTTTATTTAATGCTGTCACTAGTTTTTTATATAACTTACCATCTCTTCCAAAATTAACCTTATATTATAATATGAATACACTAAAAAAAATTAGGAGAATTTTTTTAAATCTTTATTATTATTGTAAATGGATTGAAAATTCATATAGATTTGATTTTATTATAAAAATTGTTGATAATTTTAGATTATGATTACAAAAAGTTGTAATGCTTGGTTTACAAACTTCTTACCAAATATTTTTATTAAGTATATAATAAGAAAAAATTTTGTTGCTTAAAATTTTTGCTGCTAGAGAACTCCCCTGCCATTACTAGTACTGCTCTAGCTAATACTAGTTTTAATGTTTAACAAGTTATTAAAATCACTTTTTTTTTTATAAAACAAATTTTATAATAAATTTTTCCTAGTTTAACTTCCTGGGAGCTATACTTATAAATAAGAAAGTTTTACAAAAAAAATACCTGACAAATATTTTATATATCGTTCTATTTTTGTAATTAGGCTATTTATCTAATAAAATCTTACTATATAACTATATTACTTCTTTTTTATATATTTTTTTTTCTTAGCACCAAAAATATAGGATAATAAATTTTAATAGGTTTTTTGTCAATTCTTGTTATACTAACTTTATTATAATATTTAGTTTTGATATTAAAACAATAAGAATTTATAGTAACACCCTTTTAATTACTAAAAAAAAATGGACTAAGCAAATAAAGCTAATGATTAATATATAACAATTTTTACTTTAAAGCTAATTAAGATTCTTTTCTATTATAAATAAAAAACATATAATTTTTTCTTACCATAGATCACAATATATGATGCTCACATTTTATTTTATATCTTTTCACTATATCTTTATTCACTAATGCCCTATATGATATAAAGCTCTTACATGAAGACTTAAAAAACTGTTTAACGTTTTTTAAATTAAGAAAAATATATTACAAGCTTATATAAAATTTATTTAGTTTAATTGGTGAGAGCCTAAAAACAATTAATTAAACAACTTATATTTACTAAAAAGTGTGACAAATAAATTAAATTTTAAAATTATTAATGTACTCAAACTAGACAAGCTGTAAAAAGAAGGACAAAAGTTATGTGTTCATAGTCTAACATATGGTTACAAAAGATAGATATACAATCTATTGTCAAATCCTAAGCATATATTACTATGTTGGTAAGTACAAAAAAAGCATAAAATATATACTTCTGTTTTAAATATTAATTTACTTTCTGGGTTAGTCAAAATCCTATTAAAGTTTTTTGAAAGACTACAGTGCTTTTCATTTCTAGGATTTACTTAGTGTTATCTAGACTAGGGTTATAACTTTTGTCTATACTAGATTTATTATAAAACTTAAAAGTTATAAATACTAATTTTATTAAAAGTCAAAACGTGTAACTGGCTTGATTTATATAACAAAAAAATTAAAAACTTTTCTAAAGCAAATTGTTAACCATAGCAAAGTTATAGTAGTTTAATAATTTACTCTTATACATGCAACTAAACTATCTTATATATATATATAATTTTGAGTGTTTATTATAAAGCGCAATCTTTAGGTTTTAAAAATTTGCAAGAGAATGTTGATTAGTTAGCATAAGAAAAAACTTTATAAATAAAAATCACAGTTACATAAGCAGCTGTACATCAAGTTATACAAATAAGCTTATTTGCATTATATAACTTTTACTGAACAAAATTTTTATTGCTAAAGATAATAAGCACAAAAAAATTTGATTTTAGAGTAATTAATAATATTTATAAATGTCTTTGTAGTAGAAATATTATAATTTAGAAAGATCTTTTATATCTATTTAACATAAAAAAACATAGCATAATGTTCTATACTAGTAAGTCAAGCTAATTTATAAACTTAAGACTAAGATATATTAAAGTGATTTACTAGAATATAAGAATAATACTTATACTAAGTAATTTTAGTCTTGTACAGTAAGTTTTTTTTAAACTAAATGATAGTATAAGCTTAAAAAAACTAAAAATTTACAATATAAAAATAATATGTTAGTAAAACTTTAAGTTGTATATAAAACTTATAATTATAAAACTAAACAAGAATAAAGAATTTATTTTGTGCTAATCATAATGTTTATTCTTTAAATGGGTTAAAGGATAGTATTTTACTATTGTAAGTTGTACAACTAGCTATCTAAGAAATTTGATACATTTTAAAATTTAAAATTACATGAGATTACTAAGAAGGCTAATATCACATTAGTGCATTATATTAAATTTAAAAATAAATAAATAAAACAATAACTCAAAGATATCAATAAAATTTTTAACCATGTGCCGTAGAAAGAAGTAAATCAGACAAATTAACTTAGAAATAATTAATTTTTACTAAGCCACCTTTAAGTGCAAAGGTGATAATATTAAGTAATTTAATTTTTTTTCTAATAGTTTATATAAATTAAGTTAGTTTATTTTTCTACATATTTTCTTATTTTGCAAAAAAAAGTGAGTTTATAGACTAAAACTCTAAAAAGATATACTATATTTAAAAATAAAAAATTTAAGGTGCAGCTTGTGTAAAAAGCTTCTTTGGTAAATTCAATACATCTACAAAAGTTAAAACTTGATACTAAAGAGATCTTATCCAATATCTATTACTGATATTATGTGATTTTCCTAAGATTAGTAAAATATCTAAAATTTATATCTATCTATCATCTAATCTGAGCTTTAATTTCTAAACAGTTTATCTTGTTCTTCAAAATTTATAATTATATCATGTACTTAAATTTTTTATGTATAACTAAGATTTTCATTAATTTTAGTTTACCTATTATCTATAGAAATTATAACGCCAGTTATTGTATTTATTTATTAAATTGTTTATTTAATTAATTAAAAAGCTTTTAGTAAATATTTATTAATTCCATAGATATACTTTAATTTGCTAAATATAATTTTAACTTATTATATATGTACTATCTAAACATTACTTTATAATATACTATTTTGTTTTTTTTTTAATTTTAAACTATAGACTTACTGATCATGCCTACCTTTATGATATAAAAAAGGTTTATAAACCAAAGAATAAACTATTCAGATAACTTACAAAAGACAATCATATGCTATATAGCCAAGCAATAAACCAGTATTAACACTATATTGCTGATAAACTTTTAATTCTTCTTATTGTATTAGCTAAATAATAGAAGCAAACTAATTTAAAACTTACAATGTTTAATGAAAAAGGTGATTGAATTTTAGTATACATATTTTAAATATAACTTTTTTTCTATTGCACTTTGCAAATAGAGATTATTGCAAATTCTTGTATTTCAAATATGCAGAAGAGAACCTAAATATAATTAACTAACCTGCTGATAAGTTAAGTTTAGAATATCTTACAAAACTATCATTTTTATTAAGATACAACTCTATTTTACAAACCCTCTTTTTTTTAATAACTTATGATTTATTAGTTTTACAAAATTATTACAATCTAAATATATGCAATTAAATATAAAATATTAAATTGTTTTACTTGTCATACATCTTATATAAATTTTATATTGATTGCTAATAAAATCTAAAGGTAAACTAATCTAAAAAAAAAGGTTGTTTAGCTACTATACTACAATTTAAAAAGCAAAAACAAATAAAGTCATTTTTTTATTTTACTTGATTGTAGCCAAAAAAACAAAAAAACCTTACATATTTTAGCCTTTTTAAACTTTCTACTAAATAAATATTAAGTTTTTTATAATATAAGTATGCTTATAAATGGTTTATACTAATTGTGCCATATAATTACAATAAAATAAAAAACTTTACAATGTTTTTATTTTACTGATTTACTTAATAGAATTTGATTATTGAAAAAAATTAGTCTCAAAGCTAAAAAGTATTTAAATTATTTAGCGTTTTGAACTTTTAGTTAAATTTATTGTTGACAAACTGTTTCTTTTGTTGATAATCTTAGATCTAGTTTCTAACATTAATTATAAGTCAAAGTTATAAATGCTTTTCAATTGATCTTTTTTCTTATATAAATCATATATGCAATTAAATATTAAAAATGTTTATAAATTTACTATACTATACTATTTGTAAGAAAAAGACTACAAAGATATCTTTTATAATTTAACTTATATAATCAGGCTTGAGTTAACTAATAAGCTTTATATTTACTGTAAGATTTTATCAAGGCTCATTGAAGAATCAAAAGCCATGACTACATAATCTAAAAACATTTTATACTAAGTAAAGAAATTACTCAAGCACATATTGATAATATTGACAAGACTTTTAACTTGCTTAGTTTATCTGTAGTTTTTATAACTAATAGTTTATATTTTTAAAATTATAAATTCAATGAGGAAGTTTAAGATGCTAACAATAATTAAGTGTTAATAATTAGTTGTAAAGTTGATCAATTACAATAATATTAATATTGTAAATAATTAGAAGACTTTACTAGCATATGTTATTGTTTTATACAACAAGTAATAATAGCTTTATTAGTTATATCTAATTTTTGGAAATGCTAATATTTTGCTGATATCTACTATTCTTTTTTGTTAAGTTCGTTTATTATCTGATGTTTGTGTAGCTTATTTTTTCTATTTTATCAGTAAATTATAAAAACGTTTAAAATATTTCTATATGCATTGATTCTATCTAGTAAGTTCTTACACTAATTATATGTAGTATATACCAAATATAATATGAAAAAAATGTGATATAGTTTTTTAGATCTTAATTAAATTTAGCTTTTAGTTGCATGTTTTTTTAACAACAAGCTATTTTTAGCCTATTTCTTCATTATTACACAAGAAACAAGTAAATAAATAGGATAATCTTCTATATTTTATAAATAAGATTCTCTTCCTTTTTAGTATAAAGCTTAAAGAAACTTAAATACTAAAAGTGAGCTTGTCACTAAATACAATAGATAAATTTTTTATAAGTTCTAAGATTGTTTTTTGCCTTAAATAATTTTGCAAGTTGTCAACACTGATTTAACCTTTTTTTAAAACATTGTATTAAACAAAGGCTAGCCAAGATCTCATTCTATTGTTACAATTAACTAAAAATTTAAACACATATCAAAGAACCTATCTTTTTATTTACTAGGTTATCTTTATGCTAGATAATTTTGTACATTCTGTAAGATAAATCTATGACTGATAAGGCTTTCTAATAATAGCCTCATTTAAGTTCTTGCTGCCTTATTTTCTTTATATTTACTTCAATTAATTTAATACTTAAATGATTAAATTATAAACTTATTAATCTTAGCATAATTACTTTAGTCAATTTTAGCATGGTTTGCAAGCTTTAATATCATGTTATAACTAAAAGTGTTATTTAATGCTTATCTATGAAAATATTAAATTAGATTATATTTTTTTTATCTTACTCAGCATTTTTTATATATAAATTTAAAGATCTGCTATAATACTTTTTTTGTCTTTAAGGGTATCTTGCAAAAACCCCATAAATCTAGGGGACATTATGACTTTTAATAAGTTAAGCAATTGCTACTGCAACTTTATTTTAGTTTCAGAAAAAAAACTTTAATTAACTAATTTAAGTCATTTTATGCTAAAAAAACTATTTTTTTTAGGTATAATATTTTAGCACAATTATTTTTTTTTATAAAGTAAGTAATAAAAAGTATCAGACATTGCTTATAAGCTTAAACTGTAGCTTGCTAGCCACTTTTCTTTATTTACTGCTCTTTTTTTAAATCTTTATATTGCAAAGTTACTGCTAAAATCTATATAAAAAGTCTGCTTACATAATAATCTGATTTTCTACTATTTATACAGTTTTTTTAATTACAAGTAAGAAGCAATATTTCTTCACTAAAACTAACAGTGGATATTATATTCTGAAATTTTTAATAATAAACTCAATGTAATTTTTTATAAATTTTTTAATGTCATAATACATGAGTAATTATTTTGCAAAAAATCAATAAGTTTTTTTTAAGTAACTTAATATTTTTTTATTAATGTCATCTTTATATTTCAAGCATTGAAAGTAATTAAGCTTACAAATTAATAATATATGATTTAAATTATAATTAGTAACTATATAATGAATATAAGATATTAGTCAATAAGTATGATGAATCGTGTTACTTAAACTGATAACAAAAATAAAATATAGATTATATAAGAAATACCTAATTTTTTATGTATTTATTTACTTCAGATTTGTTTTGTAATTAGATAGCTTAAGTTATTAAAATTGAATATTAAAATAAGATTATTTAGTTAATAAAGCATATTTTACTAGTTAAGTTTATTTAATTAATTATATCAAATATTGATTGTAATCTACTGCAAAATTAGTTAATTAAAAAACAGTTAAAAATTAGTAATATAAGTTCAAGGAAAAAAATTAATGCTTTATATAAATTATAGATTAAATAAGCAGAAACATAGTAAGATCTATTAATAAACACCTAAAATATTATAAAACTAGTTTTAAATTATGGCAATGGAAGCAGAGATGTACCAAAAAAGATAACCTTCATAAAATGACTATATTAATATTTTTGGTGACTGATTATGCAACTAAGTTTAAATATAATATATAAATTAAAAAAGCTTTAAGATATTAGTATTAAGCTTAATAATCTTTAAGAACTAAAAAAATTACAATTCTAAAAAATTATGATATGTTAAAATTTTGCAATAAATACTGTTATAATAAATTAAGCAATACAACCAATTTGTAATTAATGAGTAGCTATAACTTTGACAATTGAAAACTGAATTTATTACAAAAATTAATGCTTTTTTATGTATATTGGTTTGTGAGATATTACTTAAGGAATTCTAAATAAATCTTTAATTTTAACCATTAAAAGCATTCTAAGGCCAACCAGAAACCGAGTGATTTTAAGACATAAGCATTTATTAAAAAAAAAAAGTGTTTTTTCTCTGACCATTATATGAAAAATATTAAAATGAATTGCAAAACTCAAAATTAGATAAATTAGTTTTTATTCTTAGCTTAGTAACTTAAAAATTTTTTTAAGTAAAATTTTTCTATAAGTTTTTAAAAAAACAAATTTACTATAATAAAGAAAAAGCTATAGCATATAAGCCTATTATAACCGATTTAAGATTTTGACTTTTTTTCTTGTATAATTTAAATTTATGTTCTTTTAGCCCGTCTGTATTTATAATTTCATAAAATTAAGTTAAACATAAAGCAATAGATATTAAAGTGTTAAAAACTTCCTGGCTAAGTTAGTAGATGTTTATTAAAAACCATAAAAAACATGTTTTAATAAATATGTCTATAATATTTATGATATAGGCTATCAATTTTTCAATCCTTATAAAAATTTAAGCAAAAAATTAGAGCTCTTTTATATCTTTAGTTTTGAGCTTTAGAACCTTAAGTAGTAAGCTTAAGATATACAATTTTTTAAAAAGCTAGTTTTAAGAGATAAAGTCTATCGAATATAAAACCCTACTTAATTTTTTTAAGAAATTTAAATTTACAATATTACAATAAATTTTTAACCCTTTGTAAAAAAACCTATTAAAAGAAAAAAAGCATGGTGTACCGCTTTGTTAATAATTAAAAAAAGGCTACTTATACTAATATAGATATGAGCTTAGAAAAATCAGCACTTACAAGCAAATTTATAATTTGTATATATATAAAAGCATGTTTTATTTCTTATATAATATTTTTTAATAAGGAGAATCAAGACTAATATATCTGCGCTTTAGTATTTATTAATGTAATAGAGATCACAAATTAAAGCATTTTCAAATTTTTAATTAATTAATTAGATTATATTTAGTCATTATAATTCTATTTTATGTATATACTAATCATAGTATCTACTACATATATATATCTTAAACTTAAAAAATTTGTTATAGAACAAATTTAGAAATTATTATTTGACAAGTTTGTAAACAAAATTATTTTTTAAGCAGCATAATATATATATTACTATTATATAAAAAGTTAGAAAGCTTACCATACTTTTTAATTGTACAGAATTATATAGCACACTAAAAAATACCTATAAATAAAAGTCTCATCTGAAAGACAAAGTTATTTCAAATTGTGATGAAATTTACTTTAATTGTAAATAGATCCATTTATTCTGTATTTAAATAGAACTTCTAATTAAGTAGTAGCAGCAATATTAACATAAAACAGAAAGAACACATATGAAATTAAGTTGTTTAAAGAATATATATTTTATGTAATATATGATTATATGTTGTCAATGTACTAATAAATGAAACATTTTGTAAATTAAGTAAATTAAAATCTTTTTAGTAACTAAAAAGTTTTGTTGTCTTAAAAAAATTTAGTATAAAACAATCTGTTGACTAAACATAAAAAGAACATTATGATAGCAGAATGATTAAAATTTTAGCTAATTTGTCTTACTTAATCAAAAAGATAATAAAACTAAAACTATTTAAACTATTGTCATAGCTATAACTAAGGTAAAAATTTGGTTTAAGTTTTAAGAAAATTCAAATTGCACAGATAGTAAGATAACATTTACCACAAATTATACAGCTTATTTTTAAGATTGTTTTTTAACTACAGATTATTTATTGATTAACAAAAATTAGTTTATCAAGTTGCAAGAATTTAATAACTTAATTTTATTTTTAAATTAAACTATTAATATAAAAAAAGTAAACAATTTACCAAAACTTTTCTATTTTAATATATCATATTATGATGCATTGATATATTTAAGGTTTTTTTGATTTTTCTTAAATATTGCAATAATAATCTATACAAAGTTGGTAGTATAGTAAACCTTATAGTTTTATATTTATAGAGCTATATGACTTAATTGCTAAAAACTAAGTTATATAGCAACTGACATCCACTATATAGTTAAAATAGTGCAAAGCAAATGTTATGATGCCATTTACAAAGATATAAACTAGTATTAAATGAAGCATGTTTGTTTTATCATTAAAGATTTATGACTTTAAATTTTAATTAATTTTATATAATATAATTAAAAATTAAAAAAAAATGATAAATTAATCTTAAATATAAATTAAAAAGCTGCCTTAGCAAACGAAATAATTTATTTGTAACAGACTCCTGCTTTTATTACTTTTTGTTTAGTATGTAGCCTTTTAATCTTATCTATATAAATAATCTATAGTATAAAACATATTGCTAATCAATAAAAAAATTTAATTAGTTATTGATAATATATTTTTTTATAAAAGTGATTAAGAGTAAAGTAGTAAAATTTAGCTACTAGTTTTAAGTTAGCTAGTCTTAGATTCATAAAATTATATATAGTATTGTAACATGGTCAAAAATTAAAGTACAATTTCTTTATATTTGAAGGTAATTTTATAGCATGTATTAATCAATATACATTATCAAAAATTCTATAAAATCAATGTTGACAGACTTTTACTACAAACATGCATATAAATATTATAAACCTTTATATTAAATCTTAAAACTCTAGACTAATATTTTAACTTTATTACTATTACTAAGAACTTAAACAATAAAAATTAGTTTTAATAGTAGTTTAATTTTTTAAATTTATAAAGAGAGTTTTGTAGATTGATATTACATAAAAGTTTAAATATATAAATTTTATGTATTACTTTAGTATATGAGTTTAAAATTAAAATATTTTAATTTAAATTACAAACTTTTACTTTAAAATTAAGGTATTTATTTGTGACAAACTAACCAAATATAATGTTTTATTTAGCTTTATTTATAAGATAAATTATAAGTGATCAGGGTTAAAAAATAAAAATAAAAAAAATAAAAATTTTCTTTTTGTAGATTAATATTAATATTACAGGGTAAATAAGAAAAAAAAAAGTTCTATACTATAGACTAATCTAAAGATTTTTATAGAAAAAAAAGCTTAGAGAACAAGTTTAATCCAAGCATTTTCTGAAGTTTTGACATATAATTTTTAGCTAGATTTACTTAGCACTATGCAAAATCTTAATATAACTAATAATATTTTTAAGAGAAAAAAAGTAACAGTAATTAGGCTTCACATAATGTTATAGCCAAAAATTTTCATTTATTTTAATCTGAGATACAAAACCAGAATTTTGATCTAAAATTATAGAAAAATAAAAACAATTGCATGTTTTCTCAGCAACACTTTTTTATAATTATACAAACAATTAAGAACTAGAGGACTTTTCTTTTATTATAAAAAAAATTTTAATCATACAATTTTATCAGTTTATTTTCTAAAATTTTTTTTTTGACAATAATTATAAAAAAAACTCTATTAACATACATATAAGTAATATTTATGTTAATTTTAATTGAAACTTATAAATTGTTAGCTACTTTAACAGCAGTAAAGTTATAGTCAAAATAATTTTTTAATAAATTATTTTTTATCTAAACATGTAAAAGAGTATACAAATTTGTACCTTTTTTTTACATTAATTAAAATCTTACATAGACTTAGCTATTATTGTATGTCTATTCTAGCTTTTTAACATCTTGTAATTGTTATTATAACTCTAGATGTATATATATATTTTTTAACTTTAGCTTATATTCTTTGGTTGTTTTAAATTAAACTTTTTTTTTATTTTTAAACCATTTTAAATATAAAAACCTACCATGAAAAATTATAAAAGTTAATTAAATTTATAAATTTGGCAACATTATTTTTAAGAATAATAGTATTTTTTAAAATGTATAATTATCTTAAAGAAACTTAGAATATCTTAACTAAATTATAGTAATCATATAGTTTGTAATTTATAGAAAAAGCATTTGGTATTTTAATTTTAAGTGTTTTTATTTTATTAAAAATTAAATCTTATAACCTAAAAGTTATTTTTTAGTTGAGCGGTTTAAGCTGTTAAAATATAAGTGCATTGCAAGCTGTCTACAGTTTTTGTTATAATTTTACTCATACAATTTTTACATAAAGTTTAATAATATGCTTTGATTTCTTATCTAAAGTGTCTAAATCTACTTTACAAACTAACAAAACAATAGTGATATGATTTTGCTGAGCCAATATTATTACTAAATTTTCAGTATAATAGTAAATCTTTTGTAAAATGTAA
Source organism: Agriotes lineatus (assembly GCA_940337035.1). Classification (NCBI taxonomy): domain Eukaryota; kingdom Metazoa; phylum Arthropoda; class Insecta; order Coleoptera; family Elateridae; genus Agriotes; species Agriotes lineatus. The sequence goes on from CALNHX010012804.1 coordinate 16,575, forward strand.
AATTAAAATTTTTGAAAGGTAAATCTAGAAGAATTAGTTTTTAATTTTTTAACAAAGTTAAAAAATGTGCAATAATTTATAATTTAGTAGTTTAAAAATAATAATATATACAAAAAAACCATAAAATTTTATTTAATGCTGTATAAACATATGTGCCCAATAAATTAAACAATAATCTTTTTGAATAATTTTGCTAAAAGATAATCAATACTTTTTTATTTTGACAAAATTCTTAATCATAAGCACTTAGTAAAGAGTTCTTTATTAACCAAGCTTTGTAAATAAATCTTTTTCTAAAAAAATTATAAAATAGTATGTATATTATATATGTAGAGATAGACTACCTTTTTCAGCATAATATTTGTAATTATCAATTAATATATATGTAGTAATAATTGCATTATATAGTTAAAGCAATTTTCTGCATTTTTTATCTATATTTTATTTTTTAATAAACTAATTAACTTAAATTACAAAAAAAAATGATTGCAATATATAGGCTCTTTATTACTTATTGATTCATTTAGCACTAGTTTTTTGTCTATAAAACAAAGAATTAAGATATTTTCAAATATAATTTTATTTTTTGCCTATAAAACTATAAATTTATAAAAATTAAGTTTTTTAAAATGACAAAAATATATTTAGAGTATAACAGCTTGTAATAACAGTTTTATATATCATATAATAAAAACATATTGATTATAAAAGGAAAAAAGTTTTTAAATATTTGATCAGTATATTAAGATATAAAAGTTTCTCTATATGCAAAACTATTGAATTTAGTAAGTAATCTTATGTTTTATCTACCAGATAAAAAATAATAAAAAAAACAATCAAATAGCTAAGTATAACTAGTGATTAAGGTTTCATTTTTAAATATCTCTATTGAGCTATACTTTATAAAATGTAAAATATTTGTTTTAAATTCTCGTTTTTTGTCACTGATCATATTTTAAAAAAAAAATTTAATGTATTTATTTTTTTTATATATATAAAAAACTTTACTAAGCATTTACTAGCCTAAAATTTGAGTAGTTATTACATTTGTTTTCTTTTTAGTTTTCTAATTACTTTTTTTGCACAATTATTTTTTATTGTGACATAGTTTGTATAATTTAGTTTAAGTTTTCTATCTCTTTTAATCTTAAATTTTAGCTTGCATAAATGAGTACTGCACATGTTTTTTTTATTAGATTATTTTTAATAATATTGCTTACCTTAATATTTTTTAATTAGTTTTAATAAGCTAGATGTAAATGACAATTATTGCAATAATTATATAGCTGACTATAGTAAACTTTTTTTAATAAATTAAATTAAGCAAAAATATACTAATGTTGTTTATACTAAAAGAATATTCTTTATTAGATTGTATTAAATTGCAAGACAAAATAGTTTATTTATAATCAAATAGAGCTTAGGTTTAATTAGGAATAAATATACTTCTCAAAATATTAATTAAAAAATAAAAACATACATTTTGAAATTTTTATATATTTTTTAAATAGATGATAAGTTATTATATACTATTTACCAAACAATTTTTATATGTTAAGGATTTTATATAAAAAAAAGTATATTTTATTTGATGTATTAGTCCACATATTTAAAAAAGTCAAATTTAATACAACAAGTTTGCTTGAACTTTTAATAAGCTAAAAAATCAATTTTTCAAGTCAAAGTTCAAACATAAATAGTTATAGTGTATTTATTTAAGTAATTGAACATTTTTGTTTTATGAAGCTATTTTATAATCTTTTAATAGAACTTTACTATAAAGCATAATCTTATAAAATACAATATAAAAAGAAATAATTTATTTTTATATAATAATTTCAAGATAGTTTATTTATATAAATTTTATGTAAATTAGATAAAAAGTAAAAATAATATCAATAAGTTTTAAGAAATTAATGTTTAAATTATAAACTATTAAGAATTCTATATATTTTGAAATACATAACTTTTTACTTAATAGCTTTGTTAGTTTAGTTTTTTTAAAAGACAAAGGCTTAAAATCTATAATATATAAACGCAAACAGTAACATTAGAAAAAGGATTTATATCTTTTTAAAAAATTAGATCAACTTATAATTCAAAAGCATTTCTTTGTATATATATAAAAACTAGGTCAATATATAGGTCTTATTTATATATATGTGAAATTTTCTAATTTATGTTAATTATACTTAGCTTATATTATTAGAGTAAAAATTACTAAAAAAAAAATTATGTATAATATAGGCTATAGCAAATTAATATAGTGAAGTTAAAGATAATCAATTGTAGTCTAAAAAACTAAAATTTTAAATTTTAAATGTTTTAAAAATTTTAAAAAAAAGATTATTTTTCTTTATGTCAAAGTTTGTTAAACATAAGTTTATTTGTAACATTAAAATTTAAGTCTAATAGACTTAAAACATCAATATAGATAAAAGTATAACAGTATTAATAATTTATTTAGACATTATAACTTTCTAAACGTAAATTAACACTACTTTATATATAAATCTGTTACAAGTAAACAAGTCTAAATTTCTGACTTGTCATGTATTAGATTTTATTATATAACTTAATTAAGCTAAGTATAGATATGTTGAGAAAAAACTGTTTGACTAGTTGTATATTCTATTTATTACTATTTTTTCAAACAATTTAATAGAATTTTGTTATAATATGAAGCAGGATGGACCTAAAAGAAAAAACAAAAAGCTTTACTGAGTTGAGTAGATCCCAACTAAAAAAATATTAACAAATAAATTAAAACATTAAGTAACTTTGTTTATTAAAGAAGTGCACTAAAAAAAAATTAAGGAATCACCTTGAGGAAAAAGAGATATACTAAGGTATCTCCTTAGGTTTATAATAATATAAATACAAACAATATAAAAAAGCTAAAGTTATGTTGATTTTACTAGGCTTAAGGATAAGCTTTTTTCTAGCTAATCAAAATTTGCTAACTCTTTTTACTACTAAAAAAAGTTTTATATATAAAAAAATTATTGCTACTGAATAAAATTTGTGCTAAAAATATAATGGACACAAAGTTGATTTTTATTATTTAACATTAAATACAAATTTTTATAAAAGGTTATAGACCTATTATTTAAACATTAGTAAGCAGTTATTTTATTGATAATATTATAGATAGTTTATTCTTCTAAAATTTAATATATGATAAAAATCAGTTTATCATGAAAACACACAGATTAAGTATTTAAAATATAGACTTAGTTTTAATTTAGTTTTTAAATTTTGCTTAATATAAAACTAAACAACTAAAAAGTGGGTTATATAAGCTTTAGCTTAAAAAGTAAATTAAAGCTTAAATGGATTAATTAAAAAATTTATTACTATTGATGCACTTTATAGTTAAGTAAAAAAATTGTCTGTTTTTTGTTTTGCAGTTAGATTAAGACTTATAAGTACTATGTTTGTTTTTTTTATAGGGCACTTCTTTTAAATTTTTATAATAAAATTGAAGATGCATTTAATTAAATATCTATATTTTATAATTATCTATATGTTTAATAATTTATAAAAAAGTTATGACATGATACTAGAAAAGACTAAGACTTTGGCAGAACTTAAATAACTATAAAAATTAAAGTGCTTTTATGTATTTTTTAACTGAATGAGGTAATGAGTTCTAAATTAAACATACTGAGTAAAAAGATAAATAAAACTTATTTAACTTTAATATAAAAATCAAAAAAATAATTCCTTAATTTCCACTTGTAACTTAAATTAAATGCAAAAAATTAAATGTTAAATTATTTAAAACAACCTAAATGTCAGATTTCTCTAAGCTTGATAATTAGTTAAAATTTTATAGTTAAATTAAAAAATTAGGTATTCTGACCAGTATCTAACAAAAAATATTGCTTAAAAACTTGAACTATAAATCTGTTAATATCATAAGTTATATAAAAAATTTGAGAACAATCTTTTATCTATTATACTACAACTATGTTTAATATTTGTAACTATGTTAAATTTATAAAGAAAAATTATATAAACTTTAGAATTAAAATAGCTTTATTTAATTTATTTATTTAAAAAAATTTATCTATAAAAAAATATGCAAAATAATATCTATAATTATAATCATCATTGCCACTACAACCTTTACAAAATAAGCTTTTTGGCATTTATCTTAATTATATGCCATATTAAATTTCTGCCTGATGTGACAAGATATATGATATCTGTATAATATATAATTAGTATATTAAATTGAGGAAAAATAAATGCTCATGAAACCTAATCATGATAATTAATTGTCTTATTATTTTTTATATATCAAAAAAAGTTATATAATTATTGTTGTATGTTTACAAAGTTATAGAGTATACTATACAATAACTTCTATATAACACAGATTATATTTTAAAAAAATTATAGATTATTATAGATACATTATTTAATAGTTAACATAAATTTAATCTACATTGATAATATATAAATGCAGAACTTTAATTATTATCTGAATAAAGTAAAATTTAAATTAAATTTTTTCTACTATAATGATTTTATCATTTAAATAATTTTGCATATAAAAATATCAAATAATAGTTATTGATTGATATTTACTATAAAAAGTGTAATTAAGTTTTTATAAAAAAATTGAGCTACTGCTAAAAAAAGCTAAAAAATATAATCAAAAGAAATTTAGTAATATATATATACATTTTAATTAAAGTTTATACCTCTTTATAATTTATATTTAGGTTTACAAAAAAAAATGTAATATAAATTTAAAATAAATTAAACTTATTAATAAGCTTTATAACAACTTATTTATATAGAAAAACTTAAAAAACAATTATATAAAATTATTATACTAAGTACTTTTTATCATTCATTTTATGTATAATTATTATTTACTTTCTCTAGTATATTTACTATTTTTAAAGTATAACAAATAAAATTTAGAAAATTTAAAGTAAAAAAAGCACATTTACTAAATAAAAAAAATCTATACTATACCACCATGTAACAAATAAAAGATATTTATTATAAAAAAAACAATTTGACAAAATAAAGCTTTTTAAAATTACTTGAGGAAATATGAAAAGATTTTTAGAACATTAAGACATTTAATGCCTGTGCCTTAAATTAAATTATTTAGGTTAAGATTAGAAGCCATACCAAAAGTTTCTTGTTTATGATAATATATATTATATTATAAATTATTAAAGCATAAAAATTTTAATTTTTTGACAAAATAAAAAATTATAGGAATTCTTAACAGCTAAAAATTATCTTTAAATGGAGTTCTGATAGAAGTTTTGATTACTGTCTATTCTATAGTTAAAAAATATTCTAGTTTACTAAGATAAAAACTAAAGTATTTTATCTTATTTAGTTCTTACTTAATACCAATTTTTGAGTTAAATAAATCTTAAAAATTTTAGCTCTTAGCTATAAATTTTATTTATTTATTAATGTAACCGAGTTTATTTATGCTAATGAACATATTCCTGAATTTTATTATATAAACTATAACTACCTGTCTTTTTTCCCCTTGTTACAATATATAATTACTTCTAGTATACATAAGATATATTTGCGTTTGTAAATAATTAGTCCTAATCAAAATTTTTGCTAGTAAGTTTCTGGCTATAAATATACTAAAAAACAAATAAAGCTATGTAAATAAATTAGTAGATCTAATTAAAAAGTTTTAATTTTTAAAATCTTTTTTTATGAAAATTTTTATAACTATCATA
>CALNHX010012805.1:0-22299 GCA_940337035.1 Agriotes lineatus
AAACTATTGAATTTAAATTTTTTAGAAGCAGAAATATTTAATATGGTAATGATATATTGTTAACTCAGTTATAAAAGTACTACTACAAGAATTACTACTACTGGAACCAATTCTAAGCTAGTTTTTGAGCACCTGTTAGTGATGCACGCTCACTCTGGCTAAAATAATTATATTATGTTCGGCCCTAGACCTGTTAGTAGTAGAATAATTTTTTATATGGTTAATATTTACTGCAAAACGTGCTTTTCAGACGTTTTAACGTATATGAACACCAAACTATTGAATTTAAATTTTTTAGAAGCAGAAAAATTTAATATGGTAATGATATATTGTTAAGTGAGTTATAAAAGTACTACTAAAAGAATTACTACTACTGGAACCAATTCTAAGCTAGTTTTTGAGCACCTGTTAGTGATGCACGCTTACTCTGGCTAAAATAATTATATTATGTTCAGCCCTAGACCTGTTAGTAGTAGAATAATTTTTTATATGGTTAATATTTACTGCAAAACGTGCTTTTCAGACGTTTTAACGTATATGAACACCAAACTATTGAATTTAAATTTTTAGAAGCAGAAAAATTTAATATGGTAATGATATATTGTTAAGTGAGTTATAAAAGTACTACTACAAGAATTACTACTACTGAAACCAATTCTAAGATAGTTTTTAAGCACCTGTTAGTGATGCCCGCTTACTCTGGCCTTAATAAATTTATTATCTTCGGCCCTAGACCTGTTAGTAGTAGAATAATTTTTTATATGGTTAATATTTACTGCAAAACGTGCTTTTCAGACGTTTAAACGTATATGAACACCAAACTATTGAATTTAAATTTTTTAGAAGCAGAAAAATTTAATATGGTAATGCTATATTGTTAAGTGAGTTATAAAAGTCCTACTACAAGAATTACTACTACTGGAACCAATTCTAAGCTAGTTTTTGAGCATCTGTTAGTGATGCACGCTTACTCTGACCAAAATAATTATATTATGTTCGGCGATAGACCTGTTAGTAGTAGAATAATTTTTTATATGGTTAATATTAACTGCAAAACGTGCTTTTCAGACGTTTTAACGTATATGAACATCAAATTATTGAATTTAAATTTTTTAGAAGCAGAAAAATTTAATATGGTGATGATATATTGTTAAGTGAGTTATAAAAGTACTACTACAAGAATTACTACTACTGGAACCAATTCTAAGCTAGTTTTTGAGCACCTGTTAGTAATGCACGCTCACTCTGGCTAAAATAATTATATTATGTTCGGTCCTAGACCTGTTAGTAGTAGAATAATTTTTTATATGGTTAATATTAACTGCAAAACGTGCTTTTCAGACGGTTTAACGTATACGAACACCAAACTATTAAACTTAAATTTTTTAGAAGCAGAAAAATTTAATATGGTAATGATATATTGTTAAGTGGTTTATAAAAGTACTACTACAACAATTTCTACTACTGGAACCAATTCTAAGCTAGTTTTTGAGCACCTGTTAGTGATGCACGCTTAATCTGGCTAAAATAATTATATTATGTTCGGCCCTAGACCTGTTAGTAGTGGAATAATTTTTTATATGGTTAATATTTACTGTAAAACGTGCTTTTCAGACGTTTTAACGTATATGAACACCAAACTATTGAATTTAAATTTATTAGAAGCAGAAAAATTTAATATGGTAATGATATATTGTTAACTCAGTTATAAAAGTACTACTACAAGAATTACTACTACTGGAACCAATTCTAAGCTAGTTTTTGAGCACCTGTTAGTGATGCACGCTCACTCTGGCTAAAATAATTATATTATGTTCGGCCCTAGACCTGTTAGTAGTAGAATAATTTTTTATATGGTTAATATTTACTGCAAAACCTGCTTTTTAGACGTTTTAACGTATACGAACACCAAAATATTGAATTTAAATTTTTTAGAAGCAGAAAAACTTAATGTGGTAATGATATATTGTTAAGTGAGTTATAAAAGTACTACTACAAGAATTACTACTACTGAAACTAATTCTAAGCTAGTTTTTAAGCACCTGTTAGTGATGCCCGCTTACTCTGGCCAAAATAAATATATTATCTTCAGCCCTAGACCTGTTAGTAGTAGAATAATTTTTTATATGGTTAATATTTACTGAAAAACGTGCTTTTCAGACGTTTTAACGTATATGAACACCAAACTATTGAATTTAAATTTTTTAGAAGCAGAAAAATTTAATATGGTAATGATATATTGTTAAGTGAGTTATAAAAGTACTACTACAAGAATTACTACTACTGGAACCAATTCTAAGCTAGTTTTTGAGCACCTGTTAGTGATGCACGCTTACTCTGGCTAAAATAATTATATTATGTTCAGCCCTAGACCTGTTAGTAGTAGAATAATTTTTTATATGGTTAATATTTACTGCAAAACGTGCTTTTCAGACGTTTTTCGTATATGAACACCAAACTATGGAATTTAAATTTTTTAGAAACAGAAAAATTTAATATGGTAATGATATATTGTTAAGTGAGTTATAAAAGTACTACTACAAGAATTACTACTACTGGAACCAATTCTAAGCTAGTTTTTGAGCACCTGTTAGTGATGCACGCTCACTCTGGCAAAAATAATTATATTATGTTCGGCCCTAGCCCTGTTAGTAATAGAATAATTTTTTATATGGTTAATATTTACTGCAAAACGTGCTTTTCAGACGTTTTAACATACACAAATGACAAATTATTGAATTAGAAATTTTGGAAGCAGAAAAATGTAATATGGTAATGACATATTGTTAAATCGGTTGCAAATGTACTATTACAGGAATTACTACTATTGAAACCAATTCTAAGCCAGTCTTTGGGCACCTGTTAGTGATGCACGCTCACTCTGCCTAAAATAATTATTTTATTTTCGGCCCTAGACCTGTTAGTAGTAGAATAATTTTTATATGGTTAATATATACTGCAAAACGTGCTTTTCAGAAGCTTTAACATACATGAACAACAAACTATTGAATTTAAATTTTTTGGAAGCAGAAAAACGTAATATGGTAATGATATATTGATAAGTGTACTACTATAAGAATTACTACTACTGGAACCAATTCTACGCCAGTTTATTAGCACCTGTTAATGAAGCACGCTCACTCTGGCTAAAATAATTATATTATGTTCGGCCCTAGCCCTGTTAGTAATAGAATAATTTTTTATATGGTTAATATTTACTGCAAAACGTGCTTTTCAGACGTTTTAACGTATATGAACACCAAACTATTGAATTTAAATTTTTAAGAAGCAGAAAAATTTAATATGGTAATGATATATTGTTAAGTGGGTGTAAATGTACTACTACAAGCATTACTACTACTGGAACCAATTCTAAGATAGTTTTTAAGCACCTGTTAGTGAAGCACGCTCACTCTGGCTAAAATAATTATATTATGTTCGGCCCTAGACCTGTTAGTAGTAGAATAATTTTTTATATGGTTTATATTTACTGCAAAACGTGATTTTCAGACGCTTTAACGTATATGAACACCAAACTATTTAATTTAAATTTTTTGGAAGCAGAAAAATGTAATATGGTAATGATATATTGTTAAGTGAGTTATAAAAGTACTACTACAAGAATTACTACTACTGGAACCAATTCTAAGCTAGTTTTTGAGCACCTGTTAGTGATCCACGCTCACTCTGGCTAAAATAATTATATTATGTTTGGCCCTAGACCTGTTAGTAGTAGAATAATTTTTTATATTTTTAATATTTACTGCAAAACGTGCTTTTCAGACGTTTTAACGTATATGAACACCAAACTATCGAATTTAAATTTTTTAGAAGCAGAAAAATGTAATATGGGTATGATATATTGTTAAGTGAGTTATAAAAGTACTACTACAAGAATTACTACTACTGGAACCAATTTTAAGCTAGTTTTTGAGCACCTGTTAGTGATGCACGCTTACTCTGGCTAAAATAATTATATTATGTTCGGCCCTAGACCTGTTAGTAATAGAATAATTTTTTATATGGTTAATATTTACTGCAAAACGTGCTTTTCAGACGTTTTACGTATATGAACACCAAACTATTGAATTTAACTTTTTTAGAAGCAGAAAAATTTAATATGGTAATGATATATTGTTAAGTGAGTTATAAAAGTACTACTACAAGAATTACTACTACTGGAACCAATTCTAAGCTAGTTTTTGAGCACCTGTTAGTGATGCACGCTTACTCTGACCAAAATAATTATATTATGTTCGGCGATAGTCCTGTTAGTAGTAGAATAATTTTTTATATGGTTAATATTAACTGCAAAACGTGCTTTTCAGATGGTTTAACGTATATGAACACCAAACTATTAATCTTAAATTTTTTAGAAGCAGAAAAATTTAATATGGTAATGATATATTGTTAAGTGAGTTATAAAAGTACTACTACAAGAATTACTACTACTGGAACCAATTCTAAGCTAGTTTTTGAGCACCTGTTAGTAATGCACGCTCACTCTGGCTAAAATAATTATATTATGTTCGGTCCTAGACCTGTTAGTAGTAGAATAATTTTTTATATGGTTAATATTTACTGCAAAACGTGCTTTTCAGACGTTTTAACGTATATGAACACCAAACTATTGAATTTAAATTTTTTAGAAGCAGAAAAATTTAATATGGTAATGATATATTGTTAAGTGAGTTATAAAAGTACTACTACAAGAATTACTACTACTGGAACCAATTCTAAGCTAGTTTTTGAGCACCTGTTAGTTATGCACGCTCACTCTGGCTAAAATAATTATATTATGTTCGGTCCTAGACCTGTTAGTAGTAGAATAATTTTTTATATGGTTAATATTTCCTGCAAAACGTGCTTTTCAGACGTTTTAACGTATATAAACACCAAACTATTAAACTTAAATTTTTTAGAAAGCAGAAAAATTTAATATGGTAATGATATATTGTTAAGTGAGTTATAAAAGTACTACTACAACAATTTCTACTACTGGAACCAATTCTAAGCTAGTTTTTGAGCACCGGTTAGTGATGCACGCTTAATCTGGCTAAAATAATTATATTATGTTCGGCCCTAGACCTGTTAGTAGTAGAATAATTTTTTATATGGTTAATATTTACTGCAAAATGTACTTTTCAGACGTTTTAACGTATATCAACACCAAACTATTGAATTTAAATTTTTTAGAAGCAGAAAAATTTATTATGGTAATGCTATATTGTTAAGTGAGTTATAAAAGTACTACTACAAGAATTACTACTACTAAAACCAATTCTAAGCTAGTTTTTAAGCACCTTTTAGTGATGCCCGCTTACTCTGGCCAAAATAAATATATTATCTTCGGTCCTAGACCTGTTAGTAGTAGAATAATTTTTTATATGGTTAATATTTACTGCAAAACGTGCTTTTCAGACGTTTTAACGTATATGAACACCAAACTATTAATCTTAAATTTTTTAGAAGAAGAAAAATTTAATATGGTAATGATATATTGTTAAGTGAGTTATAAAAGTACTACTACAAGAATTACTACTACTGGAACCAATTCTAAGCTAGTTTTTGAGCACCTGTTAGTAATGCACGCTTACTCTGGCTAAAATAATTATATTATGTTCGGCCCTAGACCTGTTAGGAGTAGAATAATTTTTTATATGGTTTATATTTACTGCAAAACGTGATTTTCAGACGCTTTAACGTATATGAACACCAAACTATTGAATTTAAATTTATTAGAAGCAGAAAAATTTAATATGGTAATGATATATTGTTAACTCAGTTATAAAAGTACTACTACAAGAATTACTACTACTGGAACCAATTCTAAGCTAGTTTTTGAGCACCTGTTAGTAATGCACGCTCACTCTGGCTAAAATAATTATATTATGTTCGGTCCTAAACCTGTTAGTAGTAGAATAATTTTTTATATGGTTAATATTTACTGCAAAACCTGCTTTTTAGACGTTTTAACGTATACGAACACCAAACTATTGAATTTAAATTTTTTAGAAGCAGAAAAACTTAATGTGGTAATGATATATTGTTAAGTGAGTTATAAAAGTACTACTACAAGAATTACTACTACTGAAACTAATTCTAAGCTAGTTTTTAAGCACCTGTTAGTGATGCCCGCTTACTCTGGCCAAAGTAAATATATTATCTTCGGCCCTAGACCTGTTAGTAGTAGAATAATTTTTTATATGGTTAATATTTACTGCAAAACGTGCTTTTCAGACGTTTTACGTATATGAACACCAAACTATGGAATTTAAATTTTTTAGAAACAGAAAAATTTAATATGGTAATGATATATTGTTAAGTGAGTTATAAAAGTACTACTACAAGAATTACTACTACTGGAACCAATTCCAAGCTAGTTTTTGAGCACCTGTTAGTGATGCACGCTCACTCTGGCAAAAATAATTATATTATGTTCGGCCCTAGCCCTGTTAGTAATAGAATAATTTTTTATATGGTTAATATTTACTGCAAAACGTGCTTTTCAGACGTTTTAACATACACAAATGACAAATTATTGAATTAGAATTTTTGGAAGCAGAAAAATGTAATATTGTAATGACATATTGTTAAATCGGTTGCAAATGTACTATTACAGGAATTACTACTATTGAAACCAATTCTAAATCAGTCTTTGGGCACCTGTTAGTGATGCACGCTCACTCTGCCTAAAATAATTATTTTATTTTCGGCCCTAGACCTGTTAGTAGTAGAATAATTTTTATATGGTTAATATATACTGCAAAACGTGCTTTTCAGAAGCTTTAACATACATGAACAACAAACTATTGAATTTAAATTTTTTGGAAGCAGAAAAACGTAATATGGTAATGATATATTGATAAGTGGATTATAAATGTACTACTATAAGAATTACTACTACTGGAACCAATTCTACGCCAGTTTATTAGCACCTGTTAATGAAGCACGCTCACTCTGGCTAAAATAATTATATTATGTTCGGCCCTAGCCCTGTTAGTAATAGAATAATTTTTTATATGGTTAATATTTACTGCAAAACGTGCTTTTCAGACGTTTTAACGTATATGAACACCAAACTATTGAATTTAAATTTTTAAGAAGCAGAAAAATTTAATATGGTAATGATATATTGTTAAGTGGGTGTAAATGTACTACTACAAGCATTACTACTACTGGAACCAATTCTAAGATAGTTTTTAAGCACCTGTTAGTGATGCACGCTTACTCTGGCTAAAATAATTATATTATGTTCGGCCCTAGACCTGTTAGTAGTAGAATAATTTTTTATATGGTTTATATTTACTGCAAAACGTGAGTTTCAGACGCTTTAACGTATATGAACACCAAACTATTGAATTTAAATTTTTTAGAAGCAGAAAAATGTAATATGGTAATGATATATTGTTAAGTGAGTTATAAAAGTACTACTACAAGAATTAATACTACTGGAACCAATTCTAAGCTAGTTTTTGAGCACCTGTTAGTGATCCACGCTCACTCTGGCTAAAATAATTATATTATGTTCGGCCCTAGACCTGTTAGTAGTAGAATAATTTTTTATATTTTTAATATTTACTGCAAAACGTGCTTTTCAGATGTTTTAACGTATATGAACACCAAACTATCGAATTGAAATTTTTTAGAAGCAGAAAAATTTAATATGGGTATGATATATTGTTAAGTGAGTTATAAAAGTACTACTACAAGAATTACTACTACTGGAACCAATTCTACGCCAGTTTATTAGCACCTGTTAATGAAGCACGCTCACTCTGGCTAAAATAATTATATTATGTTCGGCCCTAGACCTGTTAGTAGTAGAATAATTTTTTATATGGTTTATATTTACTGCAAAACGTGATTTTCAGACGCTTTAACGTATATGAACACCAAACTATTTAATTTAAATTTTTTGGAAGCAGAAAAATGTAATATGGTAATGATATATTGTTAAGTGAGTTATAAAAGTACTACTACAAGAATTACTACTACTGGAACCAATTCTAAGCTAGTTTTTGAGCACCTGTTAGTGATCCACGCTCACTCTGGCTAAAATAATTATATTATGTTTGGCCCTAGACCTGTTAGTAGTAGAATAATTTTTTATATTTTTAATATTTACTGCAAAACGTGCTTTTCAGACGTTTTAACGTATATGAACACCAAACTATCGAATTTAAATTTTTTAGAAGCAGAAAAATGTAATATGGGTATGATATATTGTTAAGTGAGTTATAAAAGTACTACTACAAGAATTACTACTACTGGAACCAATTTTAAGCTAGTTTTTGAGCACCTGTTAGTGATGCACGCTTACTCTGGCTAAAATAATTATATTATGTTCGGCCCTAGACCTGTTAGTAATAGAATAATTTTTTATATGGTTAATATTTACTGCAAAACGTGCTTTTCAGACGTTTTACGTATATGAACACCAAACTATTGAATTTAACTTTTTTAGAAGCAGAAAAATTTAATATGGTAATGATATATTGTTAAGTGAGTTATAAAAGTACTACTACAAGAATTACTACTACTGGAACCAATTCTAAGCTAGTTTTTGAGCACCTGTTAGTGATGCACGCTTACTCTGACCAAAATAATTATATTATGTTCGGCGATAGTCCTGTTAGTAGTAGAATAATTTTTTATATGGTTAATATTAACTGCAAAACGTGCTTTTCAGATGGTTTAACGTATATGAACACCAAACTATTAATCTTAAATTTTTTAGAAGCAGAAAAATTTAATATGGTAATGATATATTGTTAAGTGAGTTATAAAAGTACTACTACAAGAATTACTACTACTGGAACCAATTCTAAGCTAGTTTTTGAGCACCTGTTAGTAATGCACGCTCACTCTGGCTAAAATAATTATATTATGTTCGGTCCTAGACCTGTTAGTAGTAGAATAATTTTTTATATGGTTAATATTTACTGCAAAACGTGCTTTTCAGACGTTTTAACGTATATGAACACCAAACTATTGAATTTAAATTTTTTAGAAGCAGAAAAATTTAATATGGTAATGATATATTGTTAAGTGAGTTATAAAAGTACTACTACAAGAATTACTACTACTGGAACCAATTCTAAGCTAGTTTTTGAGCACCTGTTAGTTATGCACGCTCACTCTGGCTAAAATAATTATATTATGTTCGGTCCTAGACCTGTTAGTAGTAGAATAATTTTTTATATGGTTAATATTTCCTGCAAAACGTGCTTTTCAGACGTTTTAACGTATATAAACACCAAACTATTAAACTTAAATTTTTTAGAAAGCAGAAAAATTTAATATGGTAATGATATATTGTTAAGTGAGTTATAAAAGTACTACTACAACAATTTCTACTACTGGAACCAATTCTAAGCTAGTTTTTGAGCACCGGTTAGTGATGCACGCTTAATCTGGCTAAAATAATTATATTATGTTCGGCCCTAGACCTGTTAGTAGTAGAATAATTTTTTATATGGTTAATATTTACTGCAAAATGTACTTTTCAGACGTTTTAACGTATATCAACACCAAACTATTGAATTTAAATTTTTTAGAAGCAGAAAAATTTATTATGGTAATGCTATATTGTTAAGTGAGTTATAAAAGTACTACTACAAGAATTACTACTACTAAAACCAATTCTAAGCTAGTTTTTAAGCACCTTTTAGTGATGCCCGCTTACTCTGGCCAAAATAAATATATTATCTTCGGTCCTAGACCTGTTAGTAGTAGAATAATTTTTTATATGGTTAATATTTACTGCAAAACGTGCTTTTCAGACGTTTTAACGTATATGAACACCAAACTATTAATCTTAAATTTTTTAGAAGAAGAAAAATTTAATATGGTAATGATATATTGTTAAGTGAGTTATAAAAGTACTACTACAAGAATTACTACTACTGGAACCAATTCTAAGCTAGTTTTTGAGCACCTGTTAGTAATGCACGCTTACTCTGGCTAAAATAATTATATTATGTTCGGCCCTAGACCTGTTAGGAGTAGAATAATTTTTTATATGGTTTATATTTACTGCAAAACGTGATTTTCAGACGCTTTAACGTATATGAACACCAAACTATTGAATTTAAATTTATTAGAAGCAGAAAAATTTAATATGGTAATGATATATTGTTAACTCAGTTATAAAAGTACTACTACAAGAATTACTACTACTGGAACCAATTCTAAGCTAGTTTTTGAGCACCTGTTAGTAATGCACGCTCACTCTGGCTAAAATAATTATATTATGTTCGGTCCTAAACCTGTTAGTAGTAGAATAATTTTTTATATGGTTAATATTTACTGCAAAACCTGCTTTTTAGACGTTTTAACGTATACGAACACCAAACTATTGAATTTAAATTTTTTAGAAGCAGAAAAACTTAATGTGGTAATGATATATTGTTAAGTGAGTTATAAAAGTACTACTACAAGAATTACTACTACTGAAACTAATTCTAAGCTAGTTTTTAAGCACCTGTTAGTGATGCCCGCTTACTCTGGCCAAAGTAAATATATTATCTTCGGCCCTAGACCTGTTAGTAGTAGAATAATTTTTTATATGGTTAATATTTACTGCAAAACGTGCTTTTCAGACGTTTTACGTATATGAACACCAAACTATGGAATTTAAATTTTTTAGAAACAGAAAAATTTAATATGGTAATGATATATTGTTAAGTGAGTTATAAAAGTACTACTACAAGAATTACTACTACTGGAACCAATTCCAAGCTAGTTTTTGAGCACCTGTTAGTGATGCACGCTCACTCTGGCAAAAATAATTATATTATGTTCGGCCCTAGCCCTGTTAGTAATAGAATAATTTTTTATATGGTTAATATTTACTGCAAAACGTGCTTTTCAGACGTTTTAACATACACAAATGACAAATTATTGAATTAGAATTTTTGGAAGCAGAAAAATGTAATATTGTAATGACATATTGTTAAATCGGTTGCAAATGTACTATTACAGGAATTACTACTATTGAAACCAATTCTAAATCAGTCTTTGGGCACCTGTTAGTGATGCACGCTCACTCTGCCTAAAATAATTATTTTATTTTCGGCCCTAGACCTGTTAGTAGTAGAATAATTTTTATATGGTTAATATATACTGCAAAACGTGCTTTTCAGAAGCTTTAACATACATGAACAACAAACTATTGAATTTAAATTTTTTGGAAGCAGAAAAACGTAATATGGTAATGATATATTGATAAGTGGATTATAAATGTACTACTATAAGAATTACTACTACTGGAACCAATTCTACGCCAGTTTATTAGCACCTGTTAATGAAGCACGCTCACTCTGGCTAAAATAATTATATTATGTTCGGCCCTAGCCCTGTTAGTAATAGAATAATTTTTTATATGGTTAATATTTACTGCAAAACGTGCTTTTCAGACGTTTTAACGTATATGAACACCAAACTATTGAATTTAAATTTTTAAGAAGCAGAAAAATTTAATATGGTAATGATATATTGTTAAGTGGGTGTAAATGTACTACTACAAGCATTACTACTACTGGAACCAATTCTAAGATAGTTTTTAAGCACCTGTTAGTGATGCACGCTTACTCTGGCTAAAATAATTATATTATGTTCGGCCCTAGACCTGTTAGTAGTAGAATAATTTTTTATATGGTTTATATTTACTGCAAAACGTGAGTTTCAGACGCTTTAACGTATATGAACACCAAACTATTGAATTTAAATTTTTTAGAAGCAGAAAAATGTAATATGGTAATGATATATTGTTAAGTGAGTTATAAAAGTACTACTACAAGAATTAATACTACTGGAACCAATTCTAAGCTAGTTTTTGAGCACCTGTTAGTGATCCACGCTCACTCTGGCTAAAATAATTATATTATGTTCGGCCCTAGACCTGTTAGTAGTAGAATAATTTTTTATATTTTTAATATTTACTGCAAAACGTGCTTTTCAGATGTTTTAACGTATATGAACACCAAACTATCGAATTGAAATTTTTTAGAAGCAGAAAAATTTAATATGGGTATGATATATTGTTAAGTGAGTTATAAAAGTACTACTACAAGAATTACTACTACTGGAACCAATTTTAAGCTAGTTTTTGAGCACCTGTTAGTGATGCATGCTTACTCTGGCTAAAATAATTATATTATGTTCGGCCCTAGACCTGTTAGTAATAGAATAATTTTTTATATGGTTAATATTTACTGCAAAACGTGCTTTTCAGACGTTTTACGTATATGAACACCAAACTATTGAATTTAAATTTTTTAGAAGCAGAAAAATTTAATATGGTAATGATATATTGTTAAGTGAGTTATAAAAGTACTACTACAAGAATTACTACTACTGGAACCAATTCTAAGCTAGTTTTTGAGCACCTGTTAGTGATGCACGCTTACTCTGACCAAAATAATTATATTATGTTCGGCGATAGACCTGTTAGTAGTAGAATAATTTTTTATATGGTTAATGTTAACTGCAAAACGTGCTTTTCAGATGGTTTAACGTATATGAACACCAAACTATTAATCTTAAATTTTTTAGAAGCAGAAAAATTTAATATGGTAATGATATATTGTTAAGTGAGTTATAAAAGTACTACTACAAGAATTACTACTACTGGAACCAATTCTAAGCTAGTTTTTGAGCACCTGTTAGTAATGCACGCTCACTCTGGCTAAAATAATTATATTATGTTCGGTCCTAGACCTGTTAGTAGTAGAATAATTTTTTATATGGTTAATATTTAGTGCAAAACGTGCTTTTCAGACGTTTTAACGTATATGAACACCAAACTATTGAATTTAAATTTTTTAGAAGCAGAAAAATTTAATATGGTAATGAAATATTGTTAAGTGAGTTATAAAAGTACTACTACAAGAATTACTACTACTGGAACCAATTCTAAGCTAGTTTTTGAGCACCTGTTAGTTATGCACGCTCACTCTGGCTAAAATAATTATATTATGTTCGGTCCTAGACCTGTTAGTAGTAGAATAATTTTTTATATGGTTAATATTTACTGCAAAACGTGCTTTTCAGACGCTTTAACGTATATAAACACCAAACTATTAAACTTAAATTTTTTAGAAAGCAGAAAAATTTAATATGGTAATGATATATTGTTAAGTGAGTTATAAAAGTACTACTACAACAATTTCTACTACTGGAACCAATTCTAAGCTAGTTTTTGAGCACCGGTTAGTGATGCACGCTTAATCTGGCTAAAATAATTATATTATGTTCGGCCCTAGACCTGTTAGTAGTAGAATAATTTTTTATATGGTTAATATTTACTGCAAAACGTGCTTTTCAGACGTTTTAACGTATATGAACACCAAACTATTGAATTTAAATTTTTTAGAAGCAGAAAAATATAATATGGTAATGATATATTGTTAACTCAGTTATAAAAGTATTACTACAAGAATTACTACTACTGGAACCAATTCTAAGCTAGTTTTTGAGCACCTGTTAGTGATGCACGCTCACTCTGGCTAAAATAATTATATTATGTTCGGCCCTAGACCTGTTAGTAGTAGAATAATTTTTTATATGGTTTATATTTACTGCAAAATGTACTTTTCAGACGTTTTAACGTATATGAACACCAAACTATTGAATTTAAATTTTTTAGAAGCAGAAAAATTTAATATGGTAATGCTATATTGTTAAGTGAGTTATAAAAGTACTACTACAAGAATTACTACTACTAAAACCAATTCTAAGCTAGTTTTTAAGCACCTGTTAGTGATGCCCGCTTACTCTGGCCAAAATAAATATATTATCTTCGGCCCTAGACCTGTTAGTAGTAGAATAATTTTTTATATGGTTAATATTTACTGCAAAACGTGCTTTTCAGACGTTTTAACGTATATGAACACCAAACTATTGAATTTAAATTTTTTAGAAGCAGAAAAATTTAATATGGTAATGATATATTGTTAAGTGAGTTATAAAAGTACTACTACAAGAATTACTAGTACTGGAACCAATTCTAAGCTAGTTTTTGAGCACCTGTTAGTGATGCACGCTTACTCTGGCTAAAATAATTATATTATGTTCAGCCCTAGACCTGTTAGTAGTAGAATAATTTTTTATATGGTTAATATTTACTGCAAAACGTGCTTTTCAGACGTTTTAACGTATATGAACACCAAACTATTGAATTTAAATTTTTTAGAAGCAGAAAAATTTAATATGGTAATGATATATTGTTAAGTGAGTTATAAAAGTACTACTACAAGAATTACTACTAGTGAAACCAATTCTAAGCTAGTTTTTAAGCACCTGTTAGTGATGCCCGCTTACTCTGGCATTAATAAATTTATTATATTCGGCCCTAGACCTGTTAGTAGTAGAATAATTTTTTATATGGTTAATATTTACTGCAAAACGTGCTTTTCAGACGTTTTAACGTATATGAACACCAAACTATTGAATTTAAATTTTTTAGAAGCAGAAAAATTTAATATGGTGATGCTATATTGTTAAGTGGTTTATAAAAGTACTACTACAAGAATTACTACTACTGGAACCAATTCTAAGCTAGTTTTTGAGCACCTGTTAGTGATGCACGCTTACTCTGACCAAAATAATTATATTATGTTCGGCGATAGACCTGTTAGTAGTAGATTAATTTTTTATATGGTTAATATTAACTGCAAAACGTGCTTTTCAGACGTTTTAACGTATATGAACACCAAATTATTGAATTTAAATTTTTTAGAAGCAGAAAAATTTAATATGGTGATGATATATTGTTAAGTGAGTTATAAAAGTACTACTACAAGAATTACTACTACTGGAACCAATTCTAAGCTAGTTTTTGAGCACCTGTTAGTAATGCACGCTCACTCTGGCTAAAATAATTATATTATGTTCGGTCCTAAACCTGTTAGTAGTAGAATAATTTTTTATATGGTTAATATATACTGCAAAACGTGCTTTTCAGACGTTTTAACGTATATGAACACCAAATTATTGAATTTAAATTTTTTAGAAGCAGAAAAATTTAATATGGTGATGATATATTGTTAAGTGAGTTATAAAAGTACTACTACAAGATTTACTACTACTGGAACCAATTCTAAGCTAGTTTTTGAGCACCTGTTAGTAATGCACGCTCACTCTGGCTAAAATAATTATATTATGTTCGGTCCTAGACCTGTTAGTAGTAGAATAATTTTTTATATGGTTAATATTAACTGCAAAACGTGCTTTTCAGACGGTTTAACGTATACGAACACCAAACTATTAAACTTAAATTTTTTAGAAGCAGAAAAATTTAATATGGTAATGATATATTGTTAAGTGGTTTATAAAAGTACTACTACAACAATTTCTACTACTGGAACCAATTCTAAGCTAGTTTTTGAGCACCTGTTAGTGATGCACGCTTAATCTGGCTAAAATAATTATATTATGTTCGGCCCTAGACCTGTTAGTAGTGGAATAATTTTTTATATGGTTAATATTTACTGTAAAACGTGCTTTTCAGACGTTTTAACGTATATGAACACCAAACTATTGAATTTAAATTTTTTAGAAGCAGAAAAATTTAATATGGTAATGATATATTGTTAACTCAGTTATAAAAGTACTACTACAAGAATTACTACTACTGGAACCAATTCTAAGCTAGTTTTTGAGCACCTGTTAGTGATGCACGCTCACTCTGGCTAAAATAATTATATTATGTTCGGCCCTAGACCTGTTAGTAGTAGAATAATTTTTTATATGGTTAATATTTACTGCAAAACCTGCTTTTTAGACGTTTTAACGTATACGAACACCAAAATATTGAATTTAAATTTTTTAGATGCAGAAAAACTTAATGTGGTAATGATATATTGTTAAGTGAGTTATAAAAGTACTACTACAAGAATTACTACTACTGAAACTAATTCTAAGCTAGTTTTTAAGCACCTGTTAGTGATGCCCGCTTACTCTGGCCAAAATAAATATATTATCTTCGGCCCTAGACCTGTTAGTAGTAGAATAATTTTTTATATGGTTAATATTTACTGCAAAACGTGCTTTTCAGAAGCTTTAACATACATGAACAACAAACTATTGAATTTAAATTTTTTGGAAGCAGAAAAACGTAATATGGTAATGATATATTGATAAGTGGATTATAAATGTACTACTATAAGAATTACTACTACTGGAACCAATTCTACGCCAGTTTATTAGCACCTGTTAACGAAGCACGCTCACTCTGGCTAAAATAATTATATTATGTTCGGCCCTAGCCCTGTTAGTAATAGAATAATTTTTTATATGGTTAATATTTACTGCAAAACGTGCTTTTCAGACGTTTTAACGTATATGAACACCAAACTATTGAATTTAAATTTTTAAGAAGCAGAAAAATTTAATATGGTAATGATATATTGTTAAGTGGGTGTAAATGTACTACTACAAGCATTACTACTACTGGAACCAATTCTAAGATAGTTTTTAAGCACCTGTTAGTGATGCACGCTTACTCTGGCTAAAATAATTATATTATGTTCGGCCCTAGACCTGTTAGTAGTAGAATAATTTTTTATATGGTTTATATTTACTGCAAAACGTGATTTTCAGACGTTTTAACGTATATGAACACCAAACTATTGAATTTAAATTTTTTAGAAGCAGAAAAATGTAATATGGTAATGATATATTGTTAAGTGAGTTATAAAAGTACTACTACAAGAATTACTACTACTGGAACCAATTTTAAGCTAGTTTTTGAGCACCTGTTAGTGATCCACGCTCACTCTGGCTAAAATAATTATATTATGTTCGGCCCTAGACCTGTTAGTAGTAGAATAATTTTTTATATTTTTAATATTTACTGCAAAACGTGCTTTTCAGACGTTTTAACGTATATGAACACCAAACTATCGAATTTAAATTTTTTAGAAGCAGAAAAATTTAATATGGGTATGATATATTGTTAAGTGAGTTATAAAAGTACTACTACAAGAATTACTACTACTGGAACCAATTTTAAGCTAGTTTTTGAGCACCTGTTAGTGATGCACGCTTACTCTGGCTAAAATAATTATATTATGTTCGGTCCTAGACCTGTTAGTAGTAGAATAATTTTTTATATGGTTAATATTTACTGCAAAACGTGCTTTTCAGACGTTTTAACGTATATGAACACCAAACTATTGAATTTAAATTTTTTAGAAGCAGAAAAATTTAATATGGTAATGATATATTGTTAAGTGAGTTATAAAAGTACTACTACAAGAATTACTACTACTGGAACCAATTATAAGCTAGTTTTTGAGCACCTGTTAGTGATGCACGCTTACTCTGACCAAAATAATTATATTATGTTCGGCGATAGACCTGTTAGTAGTAGAATAATTTTTTATATGGTTAATATTAACTGCAAAACGTGCTTTTCAGATGGTTTAACGTATATGAACACCAAACTATTAAACTTAAATTTTTTAGAAGCAGAAAAATTTAATATGGTAATGATATATTGTTAAGTGAGTTATAAAAGTACTACTACAAGAATTACTACTACTGGAACCAATTCTAAGCTAGTTTTTGAGCACCTGTTAGTAATGCACGCTCACTCTGGCTAAAATAATTATATTATGTTCGGTCCTAGACCTGTTAGTAATAGAATAATTTTTTATATGGTTAATATTTACTGCAAAACGTGCTTTTCAGACGTTTTAACGTATATGAACACCAAACTATGGAATTTAAATTTTTTAGAAACAGAAAAATTTAATATGGTAATGATATATTGTTAAGTGAGTTATAAAAGTACTACTACAAGAATTACTACTACTGGAACCAATTCTAAGCTAGTTTTTGAGCACCTGTTAGTGATGCACGCTCACTCTGGCTAAAATAATTATATTATGTTCGGCCCTAGCCCTGTTAGTAATAGAATAATTTTTTATATGGTTAATATTTACTGCAAAACGTGCTTTTCAGACGTTTTAACATACACAAATGACAAATTATTGAATTAGAATTTTTGGAAGCAGAAAAATGTAATATGGTAATGACATATTGTTAAATCGGTTGCAAATGTACTATTACAGGAATTACTACTATTGAAACCAATTCTAAGCCAGTCTTTGGGCACCTGTTAGTGATGCACGCTCACTCTGCCTAAAATAATTATTTTATTTTCGGCCCTACACCTGTTAGTAGTAGAATAATTTTTATATGGTTAATATATACTGCAAAACGTGCTTTTCAGAAGCTTTAACATACATGAACAACAAACTATTGAATTTAAATTATTTGGAAGCAGAAAAACGTAATATGGTAATGATATATTGATAAGTGGATTATAAATGTACTACTATAAGAATTACTACTACTGGAACCAATTCTACGCCAGTTTATTAGCACCTGTTAACGAAGCACGCTCACTCTGGCTAAAATAATTATATTATGTTCGGCCCTAGCCCTGTTAGTAATAGAATAATTTTTTATATGGTTAATATTTACTGCAAAACGTGCTTTTCAGACGTTTTAACGTATATGAACACCAAACTATTGAATTTAAATTTTTAAGAAGCAGAAAAATTTAATATGGTAATGATATATTGTTAAGTGGGTGTAAATGTACTACTACAAGCATTACTACTACTGGAACCAATTCTAAGATAGTTTTTAAGCACCTGTTAGTGATGCACGCTTACTCTGGCTAAAATAATTATATTATGTTCGGCCCTAGACCTGTTAGTAGTAGAATAATTTTTTATATGGTTTATATTTACTGCAAAACGTGATTTTCAGACGTTTTAACGTATATGAACACCAAACTATTGAATTTAAATTTTTTAGAAGCAGAAAAATGTAATATGGTAATGATATATTGTTAAGTGAGTTATAAAAGTACTACTACAAGAATTACTACTACTGGAACCAATTCTAAGCTAGTTTTTGAGCACCTGTTAGTGATCCACGCTCACTCTGGCTAAAATAATTATATTATGTTCGGCCCTAGACCTGTTAGTAGTAGAATAATTTTTTATATTTTTAATATTTACTGCAAAACGTGCTTTTCAGATGTTTTAACGTATATGAACACCAAACTATCGAATTTAAATTTTTTAGAAGCAGAAAAATTTAATATGGTAATGATATATTGTTAAGTGAGTTATAAAAGTACTACTACAAGAATTACTACTACTGGAACCAATTCTAAGCTAGTTTTTGAGCACCTGTTAGTGATGCACGCTCACTCTGGCTAAAATAATTATATTATGTTCGGTCCTAGACCTGTTAGTAGTAGAATAATTTTTTATATGGTTAATATTTACTGCAAAACGTGCTTTTCAGACGTTTTAACGTATATGAACACCAAACTATTGAATTTAAATTTTTTAGAAGCAGAAAAATTTAATATGGTAATGATATATTGTTAAGTGAGTTATAAAAGTACTACTACAAGAATTACTACTACTGGAACCAATTCTAAGCTAGTTTTTGAGCACCTGTTAGTGATGCACGCTCACTCTGGCTGAAATAATTATATTATGTTCGGTCCTAGACCTGTTAGTAGTAGAATAATTTTTTATATGGTTAATATTTACTGCAAAACGTGCTTTTCAGACGTTTTAACGTATATGAACACCAAACTATTAAACTTAAATTTTTTAGAAAGCAGAAAAATTTAATATGGTAATGATATATTGTTAAGTGAGTTATAAAAGTACTACTACAACAATTTCTACTACTGGAACCAATTCTAAGCTAGTTTTTGAGCACCGGTTAGTGATGCACGCTTAATCTGGCTAAAATAATTATAATATGTTCGGCCCTAGACCTGTTAGTAGTAGAATAATTTTTTATATGGTTAATATTTACTGCAAAACGTGCTTTTCAGACGTTTTAACGTATATGAACACCAAACTATTGAATTTAAATTTTTTAGAAGCAGAAAAATTTAATATGGTAATGATATATTGTTAACTCAGTTATAAAAGTACTACTACAAGAATTACTACTACTGGAACCAATTCTAAGCTAGTTTTTGAGCACCTGTTAGTGATGCACGCTCACTCTGGCTAAAATAATTATATTATGTTCGGCCCTAGACCTGTTAGTAGTAGAATAATTTTTTATATGGTTTATATTTACTGCAAAATGTACTTTTCAGACGTTTTAACGTATATGAACACCAAACTATTGAATTTAAATTTTTTAGAAGCAGAAAAATTTAATATGGTAATGCTATATTGTTAAGTGAGTTATAAAAGTACTACTACAAGAATTACTACTACTAAAACCAATTCTAAGCTAGTTTTTAAGCACCTGTTAGTGATGCCCGCTTACTCTGGCCAAAATAAATATATTATCTTCGGCCCTAGACCTGTTAGTAGTAGAATAATTTTTTATATGGTTAATATTTACTGCAAAACGTGCTTTTCAGACGTTTTAACGTATATGAACACCAAACTATTGAATTTAAATTTTTTAGAAGCAGAAACATTTAATATGGTAATGCTATATTGTTAAGTGAGTTATAAAAGTACTACTACAAGAATTACTACTACTGGAACCAATTCTAAGCTAGTTTTTGAGCACCTGTTAGTGATGCACGCTTACTCTGACCAAAATAATTATATTATGTTCGGCGATAGACCTGTTAGTAGTAGATTAATTTTTTATATGGTTAATATTAACTGCAAAACGTGCTTTTCAGACGTTTTAACGTATATGAAAACCAAATTATTGAATTTAAATTTTTTAGAAGCAGAAAAATTTAATATGGTGATGATATATTGTTAAGTGAGTTATAAAAGTACTACTACAAGAATTACTGCTACTGGAACGAATTCTAAGCTAGTTTTTGAGCACCTGTTAGTAATGCACGCTCACTCTGGCTAAAATAATTATATTATGTTCGGTCCTAAACCTGTTAGTAGTAGAATAATTTTTTATATGGTTAATATTAACTGCAAAACGTGCTTTTCAGACGTTTTAACGTATATGAACACCAAATTATTGAATTTAAATTTTTTAGAAGCAGAAAAATTTAATATGGTGATGATATATTTTTAAGTAAGTTATAAAAGTACTACTACAAGAATTACTACTACTGGAACCAATTCTAAGCTAGTTTTTGAGCACCTGTTAGTAATGCACGCTCACTCTGGCTAAAATAATTATATTATGTTCGGTCCTAGACCTGTTAGTAGTAGAATAATTTTTTATATGGTTAATATTAACTGCAAAACGTGCTTTTCAGACGGTTTAACGTATACGAACACCAAACTATTAAACTTAAATTTTTTAGAAGCAGAAAAATTTAATATGGTAATGATATATTGTTAAGTGTTTATAAAAGTACTACTACAACAATTTCTACTACTGGAACCAATTCTAAGCTAGTTTTGAGCACCTGTTAGTGATGCACGCTTAATCTGGCTAAAATAATTATATTATGTTCGGCCCTAGACCTGTTAGTATTGGAATAATTTTTTATATGGTTAATATTTACTGTAAAACGTGCTTTTCAGACGTTTTAACGTATATGAACACCAAACTATTGAATTTAAATTTTTTAGAAGCAGAAAAATTTAATATGGTAATGATATATTGTTAACTCAGTTATAAAAGTACTACTACAAGAATTACTACTACTGGAACCAATTCTAAGCTAGTTTTTGAGCACCTGTTAGTGATGCACGCTCACTCTGGCTAAAATAATTATATTATGTTCGGCCCTAGACCTGTTAGTAGTAGAATAATTTTTATATGGTTAATATTTACTGCAAAACCTGCTTTTTAGACGTTTAAACGTATACGAACACCAAAATATTGAATTTAAATTTTTTAGAAGCAGAAAAAACTTAATGTGGTAATGATATATTGTTAAGTGAGTTATAAAAGTACTACTACAAGAATTACTACTAC
Source organism: Agriotes lineatus (assembly GCA_940337035.1). Classification (NCBI taxonomy): domain Eukaryota; kingdom Metazoa; phylum Arthropoda; class Insecta; order Coleoptera; family Elateridae; genus Agriotes; species Agriotes lineatus. The sequence goes on from CALNHX010012805.1 coordinate 21,913, forward strand.
TGAAACTAATTCTAAGCTAGTTTTTAAGCACCTGTTAGTGATGCCGGCTTACTCTGGCCAAAATAAATATATTATCTTCGGCCCTAGACCTGTTAGTAGTAAAATAATTTTTTATATGGTTAATATTTACTGCAAAACGTGCTTTTCAGACGTTTTAACGTATATGAACACCAAACTATTAAATTTAAATTTTTTAGAAGCAGAAAAATTTAATATGGTAATGATATATTGTTAAGTGAGTTATAAAAGTACTACTACAAGAATTACTACTACTGGAACAATTCTAAGCTAGTTTTGAGCACCTGTTAGTGATGCACGCTTACTCTGGCTAAAATAATTATATTATGTTCAGCCCTAGACCTGTTAGTAGTAGAATAATTTTTATAT
>CALNHX010012806.1:0-22291 GCA_940337035.1 Agriotes lineatus
TGTTAGCAAACTGATGTTGGAGTGCAGTTTTTCGCTATATGAAACCTTCAACGCCCTGTATAAAATGTTCTTTTGTAACGCTTGTCGTGAAATTTGTACAGCCTTATAAGCTATAAAAAATAGAGTATGACAGTCCATTCGAGTATGTCACCTTTTGATATTATATTGCTGTGGACTACGAATGCATGTTACAACACAGATCATACAACAACTTTTTAATGACAAATTCGATAACATACTTTTTTCAGAAAGACAATATTTGGCGTTAAAACGTATCCATTATTGTATGTACCTAAACATATATTGTAAATATTCCTTGCGCTGTATAATGTACCCTATGTGGAAGTGGGGGGAGGCAACGACCCTCTGGCGCTGTATAGGGACAGTTAGAAAGAAGTAGCAAGCGAGTAAGCATCGAGAAAGCAACCGAGTTAGCCGGTATCTTGCATACAATAAAATGTTGTTCGCCAAAGAGGTACCTTCTCACATTGGTTTATCTATAGTATGTAAAGCTTAGGTACATTTTTAAGTGCTTATAGTAGTTATAGATACGAGGGTTACGATTATGCTGGATGCCATTTAACCACTGCGTGCACCCTGACCATTACTGCATCCGACAAGTCAATTTCCAGCTAATTTTTAAATTGGCAGTTGGGCTCGAGTTCCGTTTCGAATTTAATCTCGAATTTTCAGCAAACGAAGTGCAGATCGCAGCTGCGAGTTCAGGTGGAAATAGAAACCATTAAATAGCAATATATTTTTACGACTAGGTACCGACATAACCCCGTACCACAACGAGGTTTAAGTCATTCCGAGGGCCGACGAGCATCTTTCGACACTGACTGCACTCACATCGGATCGGGAAACGTGCAAAATAAGTAGAATGCAGTTTTATGTTCGGCGGGTTGTTACGATTGCGAAATTTTAACGCAAAGTCGTTAAGTTGCATGCATGGACTTTAACTAGCTAAAAGAGTTATTACTTAGTTATTATTGCCTTGGCAAAATTGTGAGCTGTGGCCGAATGCAGATTTTGTACCTGGCCAAACCGTTTGTGGCCAAATTAGCTGTGCTAAATTGCCTTTTCCTATCGTGAATTTTGTAATTAGCACAGGCTCGCTTTTGAAGCCGTTATTTGCGTTATTTATTATTCGGAATCGGGGAGTTGCCCAGGTAGAGCGTAAACTTAGCTCGGGTCGTAACTAGTCCTAGTCACTGAATTTCTAAAATAGAGTTCTTGTTGGAGTCTCATTAAGAACAATATTGTTCGCTTTAATTAAAATTGAAACTACGTTTTAGTTCCGCATTGCCATTAATTCCCCCATGCTATTAAATGAAAATAAATCTTGTCGGTATTGATTGACGCAATCGATGCCGATTTTTCTGGACTATACATTTACTAGTTTCAAAGGCGTTGGGTTTGATTACTTCAGAAAATGTATTTTAGTAAATTGCGTTTGCTTATTTTTCAAGTTTATCTAAATGATTTTTTAACTGGTTGATACATGGTGTCTCTAAAAATTATTTAGACGCGAAGTAATTACAGGACGAAAATTTAACTGCTAAAATTAATAATGCATATATAGTTAAGGGAAACCTTTAAGTTCGTGTAACAATATATCCAGAAATCCACTTACGCCACTTAATATATAGAGTTAAATATACAGGGTGTTGGCGAAATCATGTAATAAAGAAGGCTACCATCTAAATACTCATACTGTTTAAAACAGGTAATTATTTAAATAGAGGATAATTATTCATTCACAAATCCAAAACACTAATTTGTACCAATATTTACAGATCGAAATTTTAATTGTCCTTATGTCCTACATTATTTTAACAAAATTATTTTATCTCTGATGAAGCTAACCAAGTCTTAGCGAAACGTTAGATATTATGAATAAATAAAGAATTTTTTAAGTATATGTAATTGACTTAAACGACAAAATTTTATTTGACGTTTAAAAGAAAAACAAATCTATATTAGCTGATTTTAATCTCTAGATGTTGTAGGATAGATAGTGTCTGTGAGAAAGGCAGAACACCCACTGGTGTTCCGTATTGCGAACAGTCATATATCTGTCTTATCATTCTTACATTCACATAAACAGCTGTAATTCAAAATTTAAATATCCATAGATACAAGTAGGATTAATGTTTCGAATAATGCGAGAAGCGTTCACGTATGAATGAGAATCTATAGTTGCCTTGAGTAATGAAAACAATGTTCTAACATGTGCCGACTTGCGATTAGTAACAATCAAATTCTTCTCCGGTACACCTTCCAGTAATAATTAGCATGTCAGAGAAAGAAGTACCCAGTTTTGCTGCGCAATGCATAATCCTTAAATTTCTGGCGAAAGAAAATGTTTTACCGTCTGAAACTTTTACAAGACTTCAAGCACAGTTTGAGGATAAATGTATGTCCAAGGCAAGGGTGTTTGCTTAGGCTAAAAAGTTTCGAGAAGGTCGGGATCGCGTAAAAAACGTACCCCATCTGAGACGACCGAAAACATCCGTGACTCCTGACAATGTTGGTCGATTGATCAGCGTATTTGAGATGATCGTCGAATAACTGTGAGAAAATTGTCAGAAAAAGTTGGCATAAGTGTGGGTAGTGTTGAGGCAATTGTTTACAACGAGCTTAAGTTAAAAAAAAGTTAGTGCACAGTGGGTGCCACGGCTCTTAACTCCAGAGCAAAAAGAAGCCCGTTTGTTAGTGGCTATGCAACTTTTGCAAAGATACGAAAAAGTGGCTCCATGCAGTGGAAACACACCACCAACTTCGAAAAAAGCAAAAATCATGTCATCAGGAAGACAGATTATGGGTAGTTTTTTTGTTTAATTTAAGGGGTGTATTTTATCTGGATGTTCTCACATAGCACAGAACCATCAATGCCCAGTATTATTGAACACTTCTCACTGAAAAGGTAAAACCAGCAATTCGTTCCAAACGACGAAAATGAGAAGGCTCCGTTTGTTTTCTTCAGGACAACGCGCGCCCGCATACGCATAACGACGGAAGCACTGAGAAAATTGAAGTGGGAAGTTCTGCCTCATCCTGCATACAGTACCGATTTATCTCCATCAGATTTTCATTTGTTTGTACCATTGAAAGGGTTTTAAGTGGCCATAAATTTAGGGATAATTGATGAACTCATTACAACTGGGAAAAACTGGATACGCACGCAACCAAACAGCTTCTTCAAATATGGTATACGTAAGCTTCCAGAACGCTAGTGCAAGTGCAATGTAGTCGAGGGGGACTAGGTTGAAAAATAGTATACATCATGTTTTTGTTCCATTGATACTAAAAATTTTCTAAACTCATTCTCACTCGTATTTAAACGCTCCTTGAAAAATTGAAAAATAACTTGAGCATTTTATTGTAGAAAGCAAAAGGAAAAATATTATACCATGAAATATATACAGTGTGTCCGCGGATTGAGTTGATATAAGGTGTAAATGACAAAAAAAATCGAGTTTGATGTTAATATTCTAGTAATCGCCCCTGCTTGTTCTTAAACCAAGATTTTGAGAAAATCAATCAAATTAATTAATATACAGGGTGTTTTTAGAATCTATTTTTAAAAAATTGCCAAGAGTAAACTATATTTATTAGAAAAAAAAATAACAAAACAAAGTATTAAAAAAAGCTGTTTAGAATTAAGAGTGATGGTAAACTCTCCATTAACAGACAAATCGGCCAACTTTGATTATTAATTTTTTTTTTGGATTTTGTATACCAACATGCCTTTTATTGTAGCTGTAGAAGGCACTCCATTATTTTTTTAACATCTTAGTTTATGAACTAGTTAGAGTGCCTCCTACAGCCACGATGAAAAGTATGTTGGTATAAAAAGCCGAAAATCATTTAAGAAAATCAAAGTAGGCCGATTTGTCTGCAAATTGAAAGTCTGCCATTACTCTTAATTCTAAATATCGTTTCTTAATACTTTTTTGTTATCTTTTCTAATAAAGGTAGTTTACTCTTGGCCATTTTTTAAAAATCGATTTTAAAAACATCCTGTATATTAATTAATTTGATTGATTTTCTCAAAATCTTGGCTTGAGAACAAGCAGGAGCGATTCCTAGAATATTAACATTTAACTAGAAATTTTTTGTCATTTACTTCTTGTGTGAACTCAATCCGCGGACACACTGTATATAAGATGATGACGTTATGGGATATCGGGTGATATTAGCAATGTAGCAACAAAATACTGTTAAAGAATAGCACATATTCGATTTGTTTTAGAATAAAGTAAATGCTTTGGGAGAAAAGAAGTGATTTGAAAGAAGCAAGAGATACAAATAGCGAATTGTAACTAAAAATAACAGAAATCTTATGGTACTGTACACACATGTTTGAATTGGCGTAGGGAGGATTAGAACCAAAAGAAGTAAACAGAAGCACACCTAGAATAATGGAAAGAGAAGATTTGGAACAGGGAAATAAGGACGGGAAAAGCGATTGGAGTTAATAACATATAGACCTAGAAATGATACAATAGTTGGGACTGAAGAGTAATTAATAGCTGCGAAGAAATGTAAAGAAAACTGGGGAACGGAGAAAATATCAAAGGACTGGGGAAATAATTTAATAATTTCTTTATATAAAAATGGGGACCAAACCATTTGGCAAAATTATAGCGTTATGTATATTATCTTTAGCATATAAAGTGTACAGCAGAATAATACAAAAAATAAGAATGTATGCAGAAAAAAAACTAGAGGATAAACAAGTGCCCTTCACATTTTCGTAACAAATACAAGAGCTGATGAATGGAAAAAAGGAAAGGAAAAGATAGATTAGGCAATAATAAGACTCAAATCCGAGGCGAAGAAGAACAGCAGACCAGAGACAGACGATATGAAACTATGGTCAACAGTGGAGTGCATTAGGCTACTGTGATGATAATGATGATGGATGGGAAAAATCAGAAAATCGAATAAACTTTATGTTTAAAAATTAAATAATTTTGAAAAATGTGTTCGGAATATAAACATATTTACCATATATTGAAGGAAGTAGACGAAAAGATCATCCACATGTACAAAATTGTTTATTGTAGCAATTACGCAAATGTTCCCTTCTGAATGTTCTCTTCTACTAACATTTAGAAACAGATGCAAGCAGAATTGTAGATCATCTTTGTGATTACTTCATACGTACATACCGTCAGGGAAAAGAGAGGCGGCATGTATCGTTTTTTTTTTATAAACGTAAGAAGCACATACACATATCTAAATTCAAAATGCAAACAAATGTAAAAATTAGGAAAAATGCAAGGCCGCATAATATAATAATAATTGTTAAATAAAAGTTAAATAAAACACAATAGCAATAAAAATTACGAATGCTAAAAAAAGTCATTCTGGTTAGCGATGTAAATTGTCTCCATTGATTATTATATGAACTACGTTCAAATACCTTTTGTACTTTTGATGTCAAGTTAGAGTTCACATTAACTTATAGGTAAGTGCCAAGCGTTTCAGATATTTAAATTAAATTTAAAAAGAATAGTCATATTAGCGGTTTTATTATTATAGCTTTATTTAGGTACAACATAGAACTTACCTTTTTAGAAAATTGCGGAGTTAAGTTACTTTTTGGTTGGGGCTACAGTTTAAGAAACTTAAACTATGAAAGTTGTATTTTATTATCTCACATTGTCAATGCTTTACGTAGTATTGTTAATTCAATTCTGCGGGATCCTTAGCCGAGGTATGTCTGAACACATAAGTGAATATTGGCGTTCGAATGTTCTGGTCCTTACTGTGAATTATAGATTACAGATGGTGCTTTTCTGTATATGTATAGCGATTTGTCAAATGTGTGAAACTACGTGACCTTTGCATTGTTGGCCAGAATAAATTTAAGGAGCTAAATAATGTCAATTTAAATATGTTTTTAGAGTATTTTAGAGGAATTAAGTTTAGAAGTCATTAAATTCTAAGGCCAATTCGAATGAATACACCTTTCTATGCAAAAAAATCGGCAGCGCTGCACGTGAAAATTATTTTCGAAAGTTTGCTTACGTTTGGTAATAAAACAAGTGCAATTTTTGTTGCGAAATTGTCACTACACACAATAACAATAAAATAAATATAACAACCCGCTATAGTTAAAACGATAAAATGCAATTAAAGATCGTACGCTATATATTGAGTTACTAGGTAAGTTCTCTCATATCCTCAAGTATAGTAAATTATGACACAAACAGTGTATGATATTATTTGTACGATAGAAGAGAAGAGGGAAACTATAATAAAAATGGTTAAGGACATGGGACCCAGATAGGTAAGGTCACTAGATTAATACACCAAGGTGTAAGGTAGGTACCGCCATTCCATTCCTCGCGTGAGAATGTGAGAAAATTGTGAGATAAAGATAACAAATACAAATTTCCCAAGTGCAGTCGTGAAGACTCTAGTTTTTGGGGATTTTCTTTTTGGTGTAAAGGCACTGCAGTTAAGTCAAATTATGGTTAGATTGTGTTTCTTATCCCCAGTTGGAGAAAATTGTGCGACAAGGATAGTAGATCTAGTGACTTTACTTACAGATAGGGACGGATGAGCGCTCTAAATCTTAGCGGGAAGTAAGCATGAACGCAGACCGACAGGGTTCGAGCGGTTGGTTTAATAGCAAGACATCTATTTTTTGCCTTTACGTCCTTTACGAAGAATACACAAACATCTTAGACAATTTATTCATTTTTTTAAATAAAAAAATCTTTATAACTTAAGTAAAAGAAACAAATATTAAAATGTAAAAGTTCACCTAAGTCACCATTTTTTAAAGGCTACAAACACATTTCGACCATTTTTGTTTCAACAAAGTGCCTGATTGACCCAAAATGCGTATTATTGCATCATTTACTATTTTATTCAGAATTTTTGTACTGCATGTGCATAAGAACAAATGAGTGCAAACTATTATCGCTAAGTACGTTTTGAACCCGAATTTTAATGTATTTCAGAATTGAAAATGATCTTTCATAACCCGCTTATTATATCGGTAAAGTTGATATAGTATGTAAATGCAAGACATATCACGGTTTTTCGCCAGTCCCATCCACTTTTGGAACCAGAGAATAGAAAGTATTGAGCTGGAATTAAAATCGAAAGAAAGAAAGTAACAAAATAAGTAAAACGATGAAAGAAATAAAAATTGCTGACAACAGACCTCAAGCAGAGTGTTCACCCAGTATGTATTGGGTCCAAAATATGCCCTTTTACGTCAAGGGTAAAAACCTGAGCTATATGCAAAATATTACTTTTATTTAACTAATAGTTCTTGAGTTATAGCAAAAATAGGCAGAATTTTATTTTTACGGTGCTCACCCTGTATATATTTGACGGAAATTCTCTCGATTTCGAATCAGGTAGACATATAATTCGCATGAAAAATGTCGTCTTCGTTCAATAGTTTTTGAGCTACCTACACTGCTAAAAGACCGACGGACATACGGACAGATAGACAGACAGACAAACGGAATTGAGAAAACGTTTTTCGTCGTCATCTTGTGGCCCTGAAACGTGAAGATTTGAAGAAATATGGGAAGGTGATTTTTTCACGTTTACAATAGGAACTTCCTTCACCTTTTAGACGAGGGAAGTAAAAATCCAAAAGCGGAAAAGCTCCAGGTCTATATCTGATCTTTAGACAAGATCAAATTTCACTAGAATGAAAAGCGCTGATTCGAATACAATAATAAAAAAAAAAATCAAAACGGGAATGTGTAAACTATAATAGCATTAGTGTGGTTTTTTCTATAGAAAGACGAATTCTAAAGGCACGCATAGAAAAAGAACTACAAAGTAGATAAGAACAATTGATAGAAAAGTGAAAGTCGAGAAATATAGAAACTCATACCACCCTTATAGATCTTGAAAAGGTAAAGAAAGATATACTGATACCATAAAAAGTAGGTAAACCTATACTATTCACTACTACAGAAGGTCTATGGCAAAATATCTCCTATCCTTTTAAGATATAATTGTATAAACGAGGTACTAATAAATTGACAGAAAATATGTAATAGTATATTACATACCGAGGTGGGAAGTGTTTCATTACTGTCGAGAGATTAGGTAGTTTACCGAGACGCGTAGCGTCGAGGTCAACTTTATCTCGAGACAGGGATGAAACTTTCACCCGTGGTATGTATACTATTTTATTTGCAATCATCTAATTTTAAAAATAACTACAATTGAATTCTGAATAATAGATATCTTGATGTAGCTAATATTTTTGTTACCATGAAAACAACTCACTCAATGTTTTGTTACCATGGAAACACCCCACTCTTCAGGTATGTAATATTTTTCGGGGTATGTAATAATTTCCTGGCTAGTTTCAAGTAATCATCTAGTTCCCAGCTGTTGTCATGTCATGAAATTGACACATTACAATGTGATTGCGAATAAATATTGTTATGATACATGACGTAGTATAATAAATCATAAGAAAGAAATATTCAAAACTAATAAATTTGGAAGGTTACAATAATTAGATCTTGATGGGTGTAAAATTTCGAATATGAATAATGAACGTAATTGATACAATGAAAGGAGCCATTTGATAGTGCGATATTAATTGAAATAAATAAACTTAATGGTTGTATTAAATGTTAATAAAGAACCAACCAAGGTACATTAGACAAATGTATTTGTTAATAATAATGAGAATGAATATCCTGTAATAGTATTATTTTAAAATATAGGAAGTGTGTACTAAGAATTGTATCTAATAGGGATAGAAGTTTGTTTAGTTAATTACTGTAAAACAACTCATTAAAGCATACATGTAATTTTGAAATAACCACTTTTGTGAAATAAAAATAGAAATTATGCCTTAATTTGTGTTGGTTTTCGTAATGACAAATTAAAAAAGGGCTTTAATCAAATCTACGAGGTCGAACAGGTGAAATATAAAATGGAATGTATTGAGATATCAACTGGATGAAGAGATTATACAGATACAGTTAATTGGAGATATAGAATACAGAATGTTATATTAGTTGAAGAGATTTGGATTTATTCATACGTACAAGATATTAGTAGAGGTTTTTACAAGTTATTATTTGATTTGGAAATTCTGTGAGTATTACAAGAGACATCGGACTATCTTCAAAAAGGGAACAAAGTTCGATTTGGAACATCATAATATAGCAACTTACCAGGAGTTAGTGCGTGTGACAGTGCCATTCCGGAGGAACCAGGACTGGATTTTGGGAGCAGATGAGTTGGTTTGACAGGACGGATGCAGTTGAAAGGATTCACAGACCATCATAGGTGTTGCTGTTTGTGAAGTGGGCAGTAGGTGTTGCAGTCTGTCGACGTCAGGATCCAGTATTTGTTGGATGTTGCAGTGAAAGCTAGAGCAGTTATAGAGGTTTGTGTAGATAAGTTGAGAAAGCATTTTGAATAACTGTCAATAAAAGAAAGTGATAATATAAAGTTGATATACTACTAACGTAGGTGAATTGAATAATAAATGTGTTAATGTAAGATACAATTGTCAATTACCTGGTTTGATGAATTTTAAAAGTCAAGTTTGACGTTATGTGTCATTGATAGTCAAAGATTTTTGAAAATACACTTTTCAAACTTCAATTAATAGAGAACTAGATTTTGGCGAACCCACCCTGAAAATAAGAGCTCTCGATTTAAAAGCAATTATCGTTTAACATTTAAGACATTGCATTAATTAAGGCATAGTTCAACTGGTGAGCTATAGCAATATATAAATGTACAGGTGGACGAAGATTATTTACATACACTTTCGTTTTCAAATGATCAGATACTTATGTCAATGCAGATAGGGATTATATAAATTTTAAGACGAGAAAGATAAAATAAACTAAATTGAAAAACATACATGGTAATAGGAGAGAAGAAGCAGATATGGATAATATCATGCGAAGAATACAAGTACTATGCATATTTGTAGATATATAGTCAAATTCGTCTCGTAGACTCATGTTCTTTTGTCGTCTTCGTTTGTAAATTAATGAACTTACTAGGAAATATCCGAGACAAATATTACCCACTTAAATAAAAACATACTCAATTTCAAATAAGAATGCAGTAGATGGCGCTCTAAACCCAAACTCGGTTGTACATTAGGAAAATATAAGTTTGTTTGACTGCTCGTGTTTTACAATAATTTGGTTTCATGTAATTTAAAATAAATATTATAGACCAACTTGTTTTGTCCACTATTTATAGACTTTCTTTTATATTTTTAGGATTTACACCGAATGTCAAATTGACAATTTTGAAAAATATTTGATTTTCAAATTATTGTAATGATGATTTTGTCTGGACTACGGTGCCATGTAGTACCTATTTGTCCTTACCAGGGTAGGGACAGATCGTTGTCTCCTCTCAGTCTAAAGTGCTCTAAAGACAAATACGTCAAATTGACATCAAGGCACCCTAGTCTCGTCCAATCACAGCCATAGGTATGATTTCTACTTAGTCCCAAGTACTGCATTTTGCGTTCATTTAAAATGTAAAATGTGAAAATGGTGTCCATATTCCTCTCATTTGTTGTTATAATATTTGCCAGACAACATTATAAAACTAAAGCGATTCCCTATTTGAAATTGTTCGCTCTACTTTTCATGGCATTTTTCCTGGGCACTTCGCCACACCAAAAAATTAACTACATAAATACATGAAAAAATTAAACGCCCAAAATTGTAGAGATTATTAGTGTACGTTTCTTGTAACAGACATTATAGATAACTGTTGTACTGTCTAAATACCAAAGTTTTAGTAATTTACAGTTGTAAGAAGTGGTTGCAAATACGTAATGTAGTTTTATATTTGTTGTACGTAATGTACGAAGTCCTGGCCCTAGATACAATTGTTATTCGGGAACTTCAGATTTTCCAACTTTTGCAGTACTAGTCAGTAAATATTCAAATAGACATCTGAGAGCATCATTACCAGTTTTCAAATGAAAAAATTAAAAAGTGGTTAGCTCTTAAAACTGTTAAAAAGGTTTTTACCGCATTTTATTTTGTAATTTACTGCATTTCTGCATTCAAAAACTTTTCTGCATAGCAACAGCGATTCGTTTTACGTTTGGCAGTACTGAAGTGTACCTAGTGTTGGAGACACTGTAAGCCTATGTCAAATTCGAGGTTAGCAGGTTAGGTTTTGTGTCAGTCTGTGTCAAAACTGACGCAAAACCTAACCTGCTAACCTTGAATTTGACATAGACTTACAGTGTCACCAACAATACAACAAGGTCTCGGGTGGTGTAGCTTGAACAAGCGTCCACGTTCGATCAGTAGAGTTAAGCAACGCTCTTTCTGGTCAGAACTTGGATGGGAGTTCCATGGCTGCTTCTCCTGGCGCCTCGTGATGCGGCTGTCACGGAAATAGTTGGTCCCGGCGGTCATAATAACATCATGACAGTTGTTAGTGGGGTTGGAAGTCCCCATAGAATGTACAGCGACGCCTATAATTGGCCTGACGGCTGTTGGCTGAGTACGAAAATAAAATAAAATAAAATACACTTCAGTACTGCCAAATGCATAACATCAACGGTATGTGCTTATTGTGCTTTAGTACATAGAAACGCGTTCTGCTCAACTTGGTTATGTTTCGACATTTAATGGCATTTTTATGTAAAAATTTAATATTTTACATTTCTTATGAAATGCGATATTATAGTATGCGCAACACGTTAGAAAAGTGGCTTTACTCGCTAACGCTCGTACTCAAACCAGCCATACTTGTTCAGTAAAGCATCACTTTTCTAAACTTGTTACGTAATATACTATTTCACAATAGAAACAGAAGATGAATATGGCATAAGTAGTACTAATGCATCAATTACTAAAGGCTGTTTCTATAAAAAAAAAGTTAAGATCGGCAAGTTGGAAAAAAAGCAATCAAGATAAAGCTTTTAACAAGAGCGCGAGCGTCGATATTTTCACAGTACTCGCTAAACTTACTCCCAAACGAGAAAGGATTATCAGCTGCAACACGGCCGTAGCTTTTGTTTCTGCATTAGATAGTATAGTTAGCAAAGCACCCTCGTATATACTCATAACTGGTGTTTAAAAAAACGGGTCAAGATGCCTTGACTAAAATTTAGTTTAAGTTATTAGGGCGTAACTTGTAGCACTTGTAGCCTGTTAACCTCCAATTTCTGATTAGTGTCATCCTAAGTGTCTCAAGTGTCATAATTCAATTATTGTGAGGTTATGTTTATTACCTATCGAGTGAAAACAAAACCACTTTATGACGTTAGCCGTGGTCGTCGCTCAGATAAATGTAACATATTATGCAATCCCTGTGTCAGCACAAATTTTCAAAGCACCCTTGACAGGTTTTTTTAGACACCCTTAAGTTTTGTAGTAGGTACTCGTATATGTACAATATGTAGAGGGTTTCAAGTAATTTAGCACAACGCCTGTGCGCAATTCTAGATCATTAGGCTCGAAAAATCGCAGAAGTGTACACCAGTAGCTATGTTACCTATCATTGATTTCTTGACTCTACTAGAAATTGGGCAAGATATATTTATTATTGTGTACTAATCAGTAATCACTAATCACAAGTTACGTTGTGAATCGACGAAGTTGAATTAATAACGCGAGTGTAATTAAAATAGTTTCGTGACACAGACGTTTATAGGTGCAAAAATATTTAAATTAACGTTGGCGTCAAAGCCCAGTCTGTTTTTGTCATTAAAACGAATATATGACCTATTACCTGTAATGCAACGAAATCGTTTTATCGTTTAGTTCGATACGTTTAACTATAAATCAACATAACAATCTATGCCGCCAAGAAATGAGCTAATTCCCTTGTTTCTCTTAATTTCCGACGAGTTAATTTTGTACTAATATTGTTTTCACTAAATCGCATTAAATTGCTGGTTTCTAATTAAGCCCAGGTCGGCAAGTGCAACAATACCGGCTTTTAATATATCAGTAATTCCTCCATTAGTTTATACTGTTGATTAAAGGTTGAATTATCCTATAAAATATTAGTATGCAACACCTACTTCGTCATATGCCAATTGTTTGCATTCTAATCGATTTCTTAATAAACAAGTAGGTATGCAATTGTCCTGATTTTCATTGCACCTTATCAATCATTGTAACTGCATCAAACTTGCACACGTAACTAATTACACAAATTACAGGCTCTCATTAATTCAAATCTAATTAATTTTTCAACGTATTGTCTATGATATAATTTTGACTTAACTACTTCCTCTACCTCTCCTTCTCCGCGCACGGACGCCACTGCGGCCCGGCTTGCCGCTCGCCCGTTAGAATCGATTATTTTTTCGTGGAGCCAGTTTCTCTAATAATTTTATCCAATAGACGGTTCGGAGCGTTTAGGCTCCTCCTTTGCTTCTTGTGTCCTATCTCCTGCCCGTTATAATTATACGTTGGTAGAATTTAATGATAGGTGAAGAGTCGTTCCGTACTGGCAACCATTATAAACAAACGGCGGCTTGGGAGGGAGCGCAGCTGGACGATGTACTATAATAATTGCTCAGGTCTGATGTAATGCACGTGTGCATATTTTTAAAAACCTTTTGAGTAAGTGCAGTTTGCAACCTCAAGGGCGAGGTGCATCCAAAAATCAGGGATCATTACAGTGATTTTTTCGTTATACATGGGTTATTATGTTACTTGTAACAGAAATATTTTGAAATTATTTGGACACTTGAGGAAAGAATTCAAATTTGGTTTTAGATTTTAATTTATTTTCATCCTTTTGCTTCAGGATAAATGATTACCTATATTTAATAATTACAAAAATTTTTAAATTCAATTAAATAATCTATGTAAATTGAATATTTAGAATAAAATTAAAATTGAATATCTATGCGTTTATTTTTGACTAAAAATTAAAAAATATTTTTGCATATTCCCGAATTATTTATGGAAGTACCTAAGTCCTAAGTGTAGCAAACCTATCACTGGCAAGGTAAACACATAAGCCTATGACAACGATGGCGTATCCATTTTTAAACTGTATTTAAAATAAGAAAATCAATACTAATACACTTATCTCAAAAATTATGAAGACAAATGAAAATCAAAAATCGGACTTAAGTTTTTCTTTAAAAAGGTGCTAATAATGTCAACACATTTTTGTTTTAATTAATATAATGATCCACCTATAACCAAGGCCGAGCATTTAAATATTTTGGTCATATTTGCACCAATTTAATCGCTTTCGTGTTCTCTCTTCTTCTTCGACCATCTTCTGCGGAGATTAGTGACATTTATACCGGTTTTCGAAGTGGTGGGTCTCATAATTCTTCACACTGTGGGTATACCGGGTGTCAATGAGACAACATGCCTCTATCTCCGTTACTTATGAATTAATTTGGATGACATTTGATACAACGATACTAGACACAATTTCGGATTGACATATAAGTATAATCAACTTGGCCAATAACAATAACACCAACTTTGATTTTTTAAATTGATCATCCTATATATTTTATGTTTTTCGCAATCTACGACTCAAATTACATACAACAGTGTTGCCGAATTTGCTTAGGTATTACACAGAAATATATAAAAAATTAATTAATTATTATTCTTCAATTTTAGATAAAGATAAAGTAGTGCATGGTGCATATCGTTAGATTGGTAAATAAATTTGATATTTAATGGCAGGATGGCCCTTGGTAGGTGCCATTTAAAAAAAGTGACTTTTTCCTTGAAAAAACGTGTACCTAGCCTATAGCAAATTTTGTTCTTTTATTAAGGGTTTGTTGTTGACTTCGTTGATAAAATAACAATTATTATTAGTTGTTAGAGTAAATTAGAACAGATTTATTCAAGTAACAGCCTTCTATCGTAAAAAATAAAAATTGAAAAACAATTTTTTTGTTGGAAAAATGAAAAATTGGCAAGATTAGTTTATGTAAGTTGACTTGTAGATTCCGAAAAATATACAATATACAGGGCGATCCATTTAAAAATTCAAAATCGGTATCATTTCCGGTGAAACCTGAAGTCGGCCATTTTGACTATATCTATCGGTCAATCAGAAATTATCTTTAGTATCTTCGTATAAAATTTTATCTAAATGGATTCATAAATAAAGAATATATAAGCATGGCGCTGTCCTCATTGTCACCCTTTATAAAGGGTATTACGTTCACGTGTATAAGAGCCATTAAAGCACTAGCGACGTTAAAATCACTCCGCTAGCGTTTCGTGCTCTTAAACTCGTCGCACGTGCTTTAAAGGCGTACTTATACACTTGTATCATAATATAATATTTAATTACTGTGGGTTTCAGCGGAAAGGGACGTTTAGGCGCGCACCTTTAGGCGCGCATTATTAGGTGCGAGCTTTTAGGCGCGAAGCTTTTAGGCGCGGACGCTATAGGCGCCTGGACGTTTAGGCGCCGGAACTTTACGAGCGGGGACAGTTAGGCGCCACATGAAAGAAATTCACATTATTCTTCATTTTAAAAATTTTTGTTAGGTAATTATTGCAGTCATTAATGTTGAAGAAAAATTCAAACCTTTATAAACAATATATATTCAGCTTTTTACGAGCCTTCTTCAGTGTGTTCAGTGTAAAGTTGTACTAATTTACATATTGAATTTACATTTTATCGATTATGAACAAAAAGTTATTTACATTTTGTATATGGATAGCTTAACGTAGTGAAATTATATGGGGTGTATAATTCCACCACGTTAAACTACCCATATACAAAATGTAAATAACTCATTTTTCATAATCGATGCAATGTAAATTAAATCTGTAAATTTGTAAAAGTTTAACACTGAAGTAGGCTCGTAAAAGCGCCAAATACATATTGTTTATGAAAGTTTGAATTTTTCTTCAACATTAATTACTGCAATAATTACCTAACAACAAGTTTTAAAATCAAGAATAATGTGAATTTTTTTCATGTGGCGCATAAGTGTCCCCACGCCTAAAGTTGCGCCGCCTAAACGTTCAGGCGCCTAATAGCGTCCGCGTCTAAAGCGCTCGCGCCTAAAAGTGTGCGCCTGAAGATGCGCGCCTAAAGAATCGCGCCTAAACGTCCTAGACCGGGTTTCAGTAACCCACAAATTTATTATTGTTGTAACCCTGCACTGCATATTTACATTGTGTTGAAAATCGAACATGTGACTATTGCGATTTCGGAAGCTGGAGGAGCTAGCGAGGCAAGGGAACAATTTAATGATGTCTTCGGTTTAAAAAATGTGGCACACGAGATAAATGCAGAAGCGTAGAATGAAAAATATTCACTCCCCTATACATATAGTCATTATTATCAGAAGTATACACAAAAAGTATACAAGTAAAAATAGTAGTAATCTGCACTGTTTGAGCGGTTTGTAGGTAATAAGGTTCGCGGACCAACGTTAAAGGGGGAGGTTAAAGAACATATAAGAACGCGTTTGTTATACAGGGTGTTATGGAAATGAGTGCAAATATTTTAACCCGTAATACAACTCGCTAAACTGAACTACTTCTTCATTTATAATTTTTTCGAAAACACCTTCAAAACTGAGTTAAAATTCAAAACAATTTTTCTCTAAAAATGCATATGGAAGAATGTTTTAATTTAATGGCGCAAAACACAAAAAAATATTTGTTATGCAAACCAACAAAAACTGCATAGGTACTGATAAAACCTTCAGTACACATCTGGTCATCAACGTACTTTATCAACTGAGGTAGGTAAGTTATTGACCGCATGTTTTTGTGCAAGAACTTTGTAGTTTTAATATACCTGTGTCATTCACCTTCAACTTAGATTTGCTTACCAAGCGGCACGTCAAATTTAGGGGAGATAAATGATTGGAAAAGTATGCGATTAAATGTAAAACGATAAATAGAAAAGTTGTTCATTTTGGTGAGCTCTGTAACTGGTTAAAATATTTGCACTCATTTCCATAACACGCTGTATAGGGCGATCAAGAAAATTTCACGTCTAGAGTACTGTGGTTCCATATAATTTAAATGAAGCCAAAAAAGTGTATCAAATGAAGTTGAATAATTTACAATAATCATTACTAAAATGTTAGAATGTGAAATAAAAACAAATGGCAAGGAATAGATTGAGTTATAAACATAAACACCAATCCAAACGTAAATGTGGACTTCATCCATTGCAACAGGCCTCGGCCAGTCGAGCTGTATGCAACGGGGTTACTAATAGTAATATTCTATAAAAATTTAAAGCTTATTTTACTGAATCTATTCGTTAAAAGTAGTATAGATTTTTGGCGTACTTATAAATTACGACAAATGTTACCTATACAATTTTTCTGTATCTTTCGTAATACAGAAAGCATAGCACTTTGCGTAGTTTTATATTTCTGCATTTATTTAGTATAGCATAAATTTTTTTTTGCTCAGATTGCCCCTTATTTTTTTTATCTCAACGTTTGTTTTATTTAACCCACTCTAAATTTTACCTTCTGTTTGTATTGTATATACAGAGTATATACTTTACTTTGTTGCGAATTCATCTAAAGTGTGACAATCCTTTTAGTCAAAATACACTTGTACACGAAGACTAAAGCTACTGTTGCGAGATTAATAAGAACAATTAAGTGCAACTAATTGCATTTATTTTCAGCCGTTTACAGAACAACGCCAACATTTGTCAAGCGGTCAGCACCTCGCAAATTATTGCTAATAAAGTGTCCAACTCTACTGAAGGAATTTGCTCAACTGTCACGTATTTTTAGCCCAATTTTTATGTCCGAGTGGCAATTGTTGCACTTCTGATCACTTACTAATAATCTAGCTTCGCTCAATTTTTTAGCCTACGAGGTAAACCCTGCATAAACTTACCCTTGTGCTTCCATAAGATTCAAATACTTCCATCTTTTTTTTCCAGAGAAAGGCGCGTTCTAAATACCGGCTTTCAGCCGCCTGTTGTAAACTTGAATATGACAAATTTGCCTACCTTAAAAATAGTTATGATACAAATTGCTTATGGCTAACTAAAGTACAGTCTATTCGTACAACCACGTATAGTTCATTGTCACACAAGAATGCAAATCGTAACAATTCCCACTGACCCCTTCACAAGATTATGAAAAAAAAAAGATTTTATTTTGTAAACCCACGAAGTTCTGACATGAGTGACTTTTTTATCGTTCACCCTATGTTGTTCCGTCACCTGTGTTGTAAAACCGTACAAACTGAGGGATTTCGTTGGCAAATGAGTAACAGTCAAGAACGATTTGATGTGCTTTGGTGGTTGTATTTGACTTCTTCAATTCTTCAAACTTTGTTTGTATCAATGACAAAATGAAAATTATCTTACACACATTGGTGACGGTTTGTGCGAACAATTGATGTACTGTACTATCAAGTAGCTGTCACATTATTATAGCATTTGTGTTACTTTTAGGGTTACATTCACTTCAATACCGAATTTTCTCTGGTTTAAGTACTGATCTGCTCTGCTCTTATCTTAAATTAACTATATCAATAACTGCGTTTTGTTACTGTACAGAAGTATTCTACATTTTAAAAAAAGGTCAAGGTGTATTATAGTGTAAAAAAGCAATTGTATTGCATGTCCCAATTTTTACACTAGCCGCTACCAAACCGTATATATTTTATCCGTTATCTTACAGTATCACTTTCTCTTTTAATCAGTATAAAAAAATTGCAGTGATTGCAATTTTCAATAATTTTAAAATTAGCCATGCTTTGATTAGAACGAAAGCTACAAACTAATGATTTGAGTTTCACATGGTTACACATTTTGCAAATGCATGTGCACATATTTGCCGTAGGTGTTATCATTTTTAATTAAAAGATATTTGACAGTCTATATCAAATGTGTAGCAAACTCTACCAAGTGGGACATCAAAAAGTAACTTTAATAAATATTTGGACTTTTATGTGATAAGCACTACAATATGAAATACATTTCCACGCTGACTTCTATCTAAAAAATCTGGTATGATACACTCACACAACTTCTTTTTACAGTGATCTTATAATTAACCAAAAATTAGATTTTTAATTTTTAAGCACTTCTCAAAAATTTTCAAAAATTACAAATTCTACAAAAATAGTATAAAATAGAGCGTTAGTTGAAGTGACAAATTTTCTGTAAAATTTTAAGCTGAATTTAAAAATTTAATAATATACCGGGTGTTCTATTTAAAATAGGAGTTAATAAAGAAAATAGAAAAAAAAAACAAAAGGAACCCATTTTAGAAGTATTCAACTGGAAAATCACCTCTCACACATCAATACACATTAAAAATGTGTTAAAAACTTAAATTTAGAAAAAATTCTTAGAGCCGTTTTTGAAAAAATCGAAACACACTGCAAAATCACGATAGTACACACCTATTTCCGGTTATGCAATTTTCTTCAAAAGCTTGCTGTCTCATCTACATAGTACACAAAGCTTATATATGAAGTTGAACGTCATAGTTCTTTTCGTTTTTGAGATATTCTGTTCACAGACAGACAGACAGACAGACCAATGAACGAAAAGATGTGTTTTGGTTTCATGGGACTAGAAAACGTGAAGATCTGTTGAAAACTCAATTTCGAATTTTTGGGGTGAATCCAATACTTTCTTTATCGTAAAAGGAAGTAAAAAAGTGTTAAATATTGTACTGCAATTTGTAAATCCAATACTTTTATTACATACTGGCGTTCTGCACCCAAATTAGGCGCGAAATAATTCATTTTATGGAGTTTGTACAAGAGGGATCCATTTTGTGTGTCGAGTTAATTTTGAGGTTAGCTATCAACAAAAAAATCCACATAAAAAAGTCACTTATAAAAATTTGAAAACCCTACTACTGGCTTACTTGCGTCGCCCTGAGTCGATTGACACCAAAATCAGCCAATTCGGCCCACGGGTTCGCTCTCAAAGTGGCGTCAAGCAAGCAAGCAAGCAATGAAAATTATTGTCGGATAGTATGATCAAAAATTAATCTCATCTAGTATGGCTGTGGAAGTGCAAACCAACGCCTTTAAAATTGGCTTACATACTTAAATTTAATGCAAACTGTCAAATTGTATTATTAAATATTCTTTTTATCCATCTTATTACAATATTATATTGAAATAAATGAATTTGCACGTGAAAGTAATGTAATTGTCCAACAAATAAGCCTGCGCCGCGCCGGTCGAATAGACACTTCATCTTAAATCTAACCTAAAAATAAAATATATTGGAGCCAGTTTTAAAGGCAGCAATTTGTGTTTTCATAGCCATACTAGATGAGATTAATTTTTGATCATACTTTAGTATGTTAACGTTCTAAGCATTAGATACCTCTACTGCACGTGAACATGCTTAAGTATTTCATCTTTACGAACAGATAATAATAAAATAATTTTTGATCATACTATATATGACGAAACTCTGGATTGGGACCTAAAGAAATAACACCTTTATATTTAGGTGTTTATTCTAATAGCAAAGGAAGGCGGTGTCTGGTTTACCAAATTTCTTATAATTTATTTAAATATCTTGCTATTGAGTCCATATTCTATTTCAATAAAATACTTAGGGTAACTCTTCACTTAAATTGGCGATAGTCCCTTTTTTTGTCAAGGGTGGCATTCACTAGTAAATGTTCTTATGTACCAGCAACATGATATTGTTTATTTTCATCATAGATACAAAATATAAAAAGCTACTCATAACTTTTCAAACTTTCTTAAAATTGTTACTTACAGACTTACAAAACTGTGTCATAATTTTTGATATCTGTTAGATAGAGACCGAATTAGCTATTACGTCATTAGGGCGGTAGCTCACCATTTATAGCTTAGTTAGTACATTCTGGTCGAGCCCGTCAGGGTGAGGCACGTAAACTGCCGAAGCGACAGGTGCGTATAATTTGTTTTTGTATACTGTAGATGAACATGAACCATTTTGATTATTAAATAACGATCCCAAATTATTTGCTGTAAAAATACTGTTATTCGTGTTATACGTTTGGCAGTAGCTACTGAAGTGTATTGTTGGTGAAACTGCCAGCCAGGTCAAATTTGGGGCTAGGTTTTGCGTCACTCTGACATACACAGGTGCAGAACCTAACTTACTAACCTCGAATTTGACATAGACCGGCAGTTGCACCAACAATACACTTCAGTACTGCCAAACGTAAAACATGAATCACAGGCGTCGTTGATTGCTACCGGTCTAGGCCATAAAAACGCACCTACCGAACCCGTTGCTAAGCTGGTAAAAACTGTGTGGTTCATAGCGCCATCTTGCTGGAAATGAAAATTGTCTATGTCCATATCGTCCAATATAGGCCAAATAAAGTCAATTTTCTTTCCTTGTAAACAATATACAGTGTGTCCCAGGATTAATGTTGCAAAAGGTACGATGGGCTAAAAATTTCTGAATTTTATTTTAATATTGTGGGATTAAGTCCTGCTTGGTTTGAAGAGAATTTTAAAAATATTTTCACATATAATCTCATAAGAGCATTAATTCTTTCCGGAAATTTTTTTGAGTGCGGTCCAACAACGTCGTATTAATTTGCCTGAGCGGGACGCGAGGGCAAATTAGGACGTTGTTGGAATGCACGAAAATAATTTCCGGATATGAATTAATGCTCGAATGCAGATTCGGTAAGAAAATCGTAACGCCACAAACCCTCACAGTTAGGTTGGTCTACCTACAAAAAATTTCCAAGAAATTTTTTTATTGTCTTGGTTACGGCTCGTGAACTAATTTTTCTATTGGTCATTAATGGGTGTCGTACGATTTTCAGTTTTAAAAAAACAAGTCGGCCTTTATAGTGAATCGAAAACTACTTTCTCTTTGGATTGTGTAATTGCACAGGATTAAAGGAGAAGGGAAAGTGTAATCAATCGTTGCAAATGTTTTAAAATATTGATCTTTCTATTTCTATATTTAGTGTTTCTGTTGGTTCCCGACCATGAAAATCAACTCACCTAGTTTACCGTTGTCTAAAGTTACCAAATGATTGAATATCCTCTGGAGCAATTGTCTACAGCCGTTTGGAAGATAAAAGTATGCGATCATAATGGTACATATCCCACGTACAACTTATCGATAAACGGTTTCTCTCCAAAGGTGCTTGTATTTTGTGATTCAAACTACACCCTTCTGTAATTATTTTTTTAAATGGAAGTTATGGAAAGACACAGTGACAGATCGGTTATGCTTTGAAGTATTTTCGCCAATGTGGTTCATTGGCGCAGGGCAGTATTTTTATGAGACGAGCATAATTTGGGTTGATTTCTGGAGGTTGTGTCACTGGGCTGACCTATGTTAATTACACTTC
>CALNHX010012807.1:0-22270 GCA_940337035.1 Agriotes lineatus
TTGATTTTTCGCTTTTTATTGGCTGATAAAAATGTTTTCCTAACCAAACTATTTCATATAAATTTGTGTGTCATCGGCATACGAATGACAATGAGCGTATTTTAAGTATGTGGAAAACGTTGAAGTGTAGATAGTAAATAGGATGGGAACCAGGATAGAACCCTGTGGAACGTCACACGTGACTTCTGCAACATCAGACGTTTAATTTGCTACTATAACCCTTTGAGACCTGCTTTGTTTCAAATAATTTAATTGCATCCTCTTCCAGACCAATATAATGTAGCATAGCAATTACAATATCATAGTTTAAAGTGTCGAAGGCTTTGAAGAAGTCGAGAAGCACCAACATTGTCAATTTGTCATCTTCAGCTGCTTTTAAAATATCTTCAACTGCATCCAAAAGAGCCTTGGAGTAACTTTAACCAGTTCTAAAGCCGGATTGGGTATTAGGAAGAATTTTCCAATTTTTCAAATACTCACTCAATTGAAATGCCATGACTTTCTCTAAGACCTTTGACAATGTAGGCATAATGCTAATTGGTCTTAAATCTTTTAGTGCTGATGGCTCTGTGGTACGGGATTAGAACACTTCGGAAAAACTGAATTCATTAGACAAAAGTTGATAATATGGGTACGTATTGGTAAACGAAACGGTACACCCGCTTTAAGTAAGAAAATAGCTATTCCATCCACTCCTACAACTCTTGATTTAATACATACTAGATATTTTAGAACATCAATTTCTGACATGCTTCGGAATTTACAAAATTATTTACTGAGGGTATAACGTTAATATTATAAAAATCGATCATTTCTACCGTATTCGAAGTAGAGGTAACTTTTGGAGTTTATAAAATACTGATTAGAATTTGGATCACTCAAATGTAAAGATAGTCTCTTAGTACCTTTTTTATCTTTAACTACATCAAAATTTTTAAGTTCTCGCCAAAATGCTTTTAAATAATTAGATTGAAATGTATTTTTAATATATGTTTTCTTTTCTCTTCTAATTATGCTGGTAGTTAAATTGCATAACTGTTTATAACACTGAAAATGGTTAATATTTTTAGAAAGTTTATATCTCCTCAGCGCTCGATCGCGTCAAGTCATTACATGTTTTATGCCATCAGTGAGCCAGGGAGCATATTGTTTAGTAAATTTAGCTTGTTTCACTGGTGCATGCAAATCAAGCAATATATTTAAATTTGTATTTAAGAATTCAAACTTATCGTCGATGTTATCTTAATCATATAGGCCTCTCCCAGGGATCGATCTCAGGTGATTATAAAATTTCTGATAATTAAATTTTTTATAATCTCTATATGTTCTAATTTGAGGCTTGGTATCGGAGCGATCAATTACTAGTTTACACGAGATGAAGTCATGATCGGAAGTTTCAGGTACATCTACATCTTTAACTTCGTTTATTAATTCTGAAATATTGATAGTAATCAAATCTAAAATAGCAATATAACGCATAGGTACTTGCACTAATTGCTCCAAACCCAAGCCATAGGCGGCGCGAGAATAAATAGAAAAGGGCTCGAAAATAAATAAATAAATAAATAGCACTATGGAACAAGTGCTGGAAATTATGAAAGATCTCATGAAAGAAATAAAAAAGATCTAAATAGGACAAAAGGAATATTATGACCACATATAAGAAATTAAAGAAGAAAAGAATACGTTAAAACAAGAAACAAGAGAGGTACAGGCAAGAGTAGAGTCGCTTGAAAAGCAAGACAAGAAAAACAACATAATAGTGTCGGGCCTGGATTTAAATAACGAAGAACATGTAATAAAAAAAGAAATAGGAAAATTCATTAAAGAGGAGTTAAGAATTATCCCAAAAATTAAATATAAAAGAAAGATTATACCAAAAGATACCAAAAAGTTTTACTGAAAATGGAAACTACATCAGAAAAAAATAATACTTTGAAAAACAAACATAAGCTTAAGCAAGTAAAATATAAAATAGTATATATACACGAAGATTTAACCAAGAAGGAAAGAGACATCCAAAAGAAAATCCAGGTAAAAGCGGAAGAGGAGAAAACAGGGGAAATGACACAAAAATAAGAAAAGGAAAACTATATATTAATGGAAAAGAGTGGAAATGGGATGAGAAAGCAGGACAATTAAAAGAAATTACAAACACCAAGTACAATATACCAAAAAACTGAGAAATTATATAATACGGAGTAACAGGCAACGAACCAGGCAAAGGAAAAGAATACGAAAAAGGAGATGAATGACAACAAGACAGAAAAAGAAAAAGAGAAAAACAGAACAAAATGCAAGAAAGATAAAGAAACAATAGTAAACAAAAGTAGAACAGCAACTTGTAAAATAGGAACATGGAATGTAAGAAGTCTCACGGGAAAAGAAGAAGAAATAGTTGAAGAAATGATAGAACAACAAATAGAAATGTTAGCAATAACAGAAACTAAAAAGAAAGGTAAAGGCTTTATGAAAATTCACAAAGATGATTGGCTATTGTGGTCCGGTGTAGAAGAGACAGATAGAGCAGCGAAAGGAGTTGGACTGATAGTATCACCCAACTGACTGAAAAATATAACAAAAGAAAGATATGTAAACGAAAGAATACTAGTGATTGAAATAATATTAAGAAAGGAATACAATTGCACAATAATTATAACATATGGAGTAAATGAAGAAACTACAAGAAGAAATAGACGATGCAAACGAAAACCTCATAATCGTGGGGGATTTAAATGGACGAGTAGACAACAGTAACAAGGGCGTTGAAAGAATAATGGGCGAAGAAGGAGAAACAATAAAGGATAATAATGGAGAGAGAATTATAGAAATGTCCATGGAAAATTACCTAATAATAACAAATACAAAGTTCAAACACAAGGAAATCCATAAGATAACAAGAGAGGCGCCAAGTAGAAATGACAAGTCTATAATCGACTACTATCTGGTACGAAAGCGATATTGGAAATATGTGAGGGATGTAAAAGTAACAAGAAAAGCCGAACTTGGTAGGAACCATTACTTAGTCCAAATGAAACTAATATTAAGACAAGAAGAAAAATAAAACAAAAGAAGAAATAAAGTAAAGAAGAAAATGAAAAGTTATAAGTTCAAAGAACAGACAAATAGCATAAAATATCAACATAAACTTAAGAACATTTAGAAGGACAAAAATTTGGTGTGATACGCGCACACAACTTCCTTTACAGTGATCTTATAATTAGCCAAAAATTTGATTTTAAATTTTTAAGCATTTGTCAAAAATTTTCAAAAATTACAATTTTACAAAAACGGTACAAAATAGAGTGTTAGTTCAAGAAACAAATTTTCTCTAGAATTTTAAGCTGAATTCAAAAATGTAATAATATACCGGGTGTTTTATTTAAAATAGGAGTTAATAAAAAAATATAAAAAACAAAAGAAACCCATTTTAGAAGTATTCAACTGGAAAATCACCTATTTTACATCAATACACATTAAAAATGTAATAAAAATGTAAAGTTTCAAAAGAATCGTTAGAGCCGTTTTTGAAAAAATCGGAAAAAACTGAAAAATTACAAGAGTAAACACCTACTTCCGGTTATGCGATTTTCTTCAAAAGCTTGCTGTCGCATCTATATAGTACAAAAAACGTATATATGAAGTTTCAACGCCATACCTCTCCGTTTTTGAGATATTCTGTTCACAGACAGACACACAGACACACAGACACCCAGATAGACAAACACACAGACAGACCAATAAAAAAATATGTTTTTTGGGATCAGGGGACTCTAAAACGTGAAGATCTGTTGAAAACCCAATTTCGAATTTTTGGGGTTAATCCAATACTTCCTTTATTGTAAAAGGAAGTAAAAAGGAGATGCAGGTATAGAAGAACAATGAAAAACACTAAAAGAAACCATACTAGTGGCAGCTGAAGAAAGTTGTGGAACGACAAAAATAGGGAACAAAAGCACAAAGAGAACAGAGTGGTGGACAACATAGATACAAAAAGTCATTAAAGAGAAGGAGGATCTATGGAAAAATATCTTAGCAAAAAATACCAACAGATTATGAGAAATACAAGAAGAAAGAACTCAAAAACACAGTAAAAGAAGCAAAACAGGAGTCATGGAGGAGATTCGGACAAAACATGAATGCAAATTTCAGAGATAATCAGAAACTATTTTACGGCACACTGGAGCAACTAAGACAGAAAAAAGAGTATAATATGAAAAATATAAAAGACAAAGTTGGAAATATAATAGCTGAAGAGAACAAAATAATGGAGAGGTGAAAAGAGCATTTCAAGAAAATTACAGAAGTTAAAGATTTAAAGGAACAGATAAAAGAGAAAAAGGGAGAAAGTAAAACAACAGAAATAATGATCACTGAAGAAGAGGTCACACAAGATATAAAGAAATTAAAATTAGGAAAAGTAGCTGGAATTGATGAAATCACACCCGAAATGATGTATTATTTAGAGGAATCAGGATTGAAAGAATTTACAAAGTTGATAAATAAAATAATAAAAGAAAAGAAAGTACCCAAGGAATGGAACACAGGGATCATTCTACCAATACATAAAAAGGGGATGTAAACTACCGAGGCATTACGCTAATGTGCATACCAGCAAAGGTACTTGCCAGAATAATAGAAACAAGAATAAAAGAACAAGTAGAAAACTCACTAGAAGAAACTCAATATGGGTTTAGAAAAGGCAGGAGCACAGAAGACCCAATATTTATACTAAGACAATGTATCGAGAAGTGCATAAATAAAACCAAAGAAATTCACATAGCTTTTATCGACTTAGAAAAAGCTTTTGACAGAATAAGACGAGAAGATATATGGCAGAACTTACAAAGAAATGGAATAGACAGTAAAATAACGGAAGTAATAAAAACGATGTACGATAAAACAAAAAATATAGTGAGAAAAAATAACGAAGAGTCGACTGAGTTTGAAATAAGAAATGGCCTGAAACAAGGATGCGTGCTGAGCCCTCTGTTATTCGCATTAGTAGTGAACGAAGCAATAAAGAACGCAAAACAAGAAATGAAACCGATGACACAGGGATATTGGAAGATGCAAAAGGTTGAGAGCTGCTATTTGCGGACGACATGCCGATAGTAGCAGATAGAGAAGAAAATATACAGCATAACCTGAACAAGTTAAACAAAGAACTGAACAAGATAAATATGAGAATGAAAGTACAGAAGACAAAATCAATGATAATAGGAGAAAGTAATAAAAAACATGATATCAGAATAAACGGGCAGAAGATAGAACAAGTCGAAGAATTCAAATACTTAGGAACAGTAATAGAAAGAAATGGAAAGATAGAAAAAGAAATAAACGATAAAATAGCAAACGTAGGAAGAATATACAACGGACTAAGAACAACATTCTTGGAGAAAAGAGAATTAACAAAAGATGTAAAGATAGAAGTGGTTAAAAAGGTAATAAACCCCACATTAATATACGGTAGCGAAACTTGGACACTCACGAACAAAGATAAGAGTATAATAAACACAACAGAAATAAGATTCATAAGGAAAACAGATAGGAAAACAAGAAGAGATAGAATCAGAAATGAGAAATTAAGAAATAAATTTAAAATAAAACTAATACTGGCAAAAATCGAAGACAGACAAGACGGACATATACAAAGGATGACAGACGAAAGACTTACAAAGAGAGTGTATGAAGCGAGAGGACAAGGAGTCAACAGAAGAGGAAGACCTAGGAAAACGTGGCAAGAGGAGATGAAAAAAGTGGTGCAGGAGAGAGGAATCCAGTGCAACGAAGTCAAAACTGTAACTCAGAATAGGAAGGGATGGAAAAGGCTGATCAACTCAACCCAATAGTCTTACACCTCACGGTAGAAAGACTCAGGAAAAAGTAAGTAAGTAAGTATTTAAGAATTCAAACTTATCGTCGATGTTATCATAATCATATATACTTCTCCAATGGATCGATCTCAGGTGATTATTAAATTCCTGATAATTAATTTTTTTATAATCTCTATACGTTCTGATTTGAGGCTTTGTATCGGAGCGATCAATTACTAGTTTACACGAGACAAAGTCATGATCGGAAGTTTCAGGTACATCTACAACTTTAACTTCGTTTATTAATTCTGAAATATTGGTAATAATCAAATCTAAAAGAGAAATATAACGCATAGGTACTTGCACTAATTGCTCCAAACCCAATCCATTTAGGCAGGCATTCAGTTGTTCAATCCCTAAGCTCTCACAGTCTACTACATATATCGACATTGAAATCGCCTACATATATAACGTTTTCTGAAATACGCAAAATAGAAAATATAATATTATCAAAATTACCCACAGCAGTGTGACCCAGGTTTTTGTGCCAAGTCTATTCAGTGTCTGGCAACATTTCAGAACCAACCTAAGACTTGATCCTGGGTGAATACACTGCTCTTAGTACTGTACGACTGCCTATACAAATGTAGATAAGAAGATTGAAGTATTTTCTTGTATGATCCCTGCGTGTCCCACTTGCTCCTATTCCATGGCTCACATCTGTCCGTGGCTAATTCTATAGGTTGACTTCCTATCTTCTATCTTAATCACCAAGTGAAGGGGAGCGAGTCCCAGAAGCACCTCTAGAGCCACTGTAGGAGCTGTGGCCAATACTCCTGTTTTTCCTAAACAGGCCAATCTCTGTAGTCTATTGAGGCTACTTCTGACTGCTGCATTGCTAGTTGCCCGCCACCAAACCATATCAGCATATGGTATTATAGGTCTTATAACCACAGTCTAGAACTACATAGTGACACGAAGCTTCAGACCCCAGCTGATTTCAAAGGTCCGTCGCCATCTCCACAAGCAGACGATGGCCCTCTGAATGTGTTTCTCTACATGAGCACTGCAGTTCAGTTTCGAATTCAGGATAACTCCGAGATACCTAACCGGTTTCGAGGGCTGAAGAGAATTGCCAAAAAGTAAGGGCTGTCGAAAACCCTCGATTCTCTTTCTATTGGTGAACATGGCAAGTTCTGCTTGGTAGGATTAATCCTGAGTGCAATTTTGTACGGTACTGTGCCAGAAAACTTTCCAAGTGTTAATATTGCAGGGTCATCAGTTACCACTATAAAAGTGAATGATTAGTTGCATTTTGAAAAGCAACGGCATGTGATTGAATAATAAAAGATGCATTAAATAATAGTGTAAAAATTACAATACAAAGCACGTTCTCTGTTTTGGCGACACCTTAAAAATCTATTATTCGACCCCTACAACCAGATGTGACAGAATTCGTTGGCTACCCCACAAATTTGTGTCCTGCATAATCTTCTGCGTTTTAGTACACGTCATCTGTAATATTATAGCTGAACTTTCGGAGTAGTATTAGGTAGCCATTTTCATAGCTGAGTAAGAAAAATTAGCTTTGTGAAGTGGGGTTATTATTATAATTATTCCATTTAAAATTTGGAACTACGTTTTCAAATACTATTTTAAGGAAATTAAGGAAAAAGTAATTTATCGTTCGATGGAAAAAATTAAAAACTAATTTTTGCAGGTCATCTATTTCCTAAAATAGTAGGAATTTTAATTTGAAATTTGGTCATTCTCTAATTAGATATGTGCTTCAAGTCCCTATAATCAACATTTAGTCGCAATGCAGGATTTGACCGTTTAAAAATAGGCGTGCATTTTTTGCCTGCTGCCATCCATGTGAATATAAAGCAGCGGTCGAGCTCTTAAACAAAAAGGGACCATCCTGCCTAACTCAAACCTTTGTCAGTGAATAGCGTAGATAAAGACAAGACTTGAAGTTAAAAAAATGCATATAATAATTTGGAAACACAAACGGGCGCCAGTCGTTCACCACGACATAAAAAACAGATCTAGGTAACACTCGAAACGCACTTACCTTTTGTGGTTTCTCGCTTAACAATCATAATTCAAAAAACAAACGAGCAGGTTTTTTGGGGTGAATAAAGCGTAATATACCAGTAGCAGGAATAAAAGAAGTTTTAATTATAGTCAAATATAATATTATTGCAATCAATAACAAAATTAGGCCTGGTGTTACAAACATGTAGTATTTTAGTCTCAAACTTAAAAATCCAGGCCAAATATACAGTTAACTTAGATACAATTAGCAAGGCGGAAGAAGATAATCTTAATAAGAGACTTCAATCGCAGGACAGGAATAGCGTTTCAAACGCTGTGCTAGCTGTCATGGAGAAAATATAGTTAATGACAACGGGGGCAGACTAGTAGAGTTATGCGTATACTGAAATTTACCAATGACTTCTATAAACATAAAATGATCCGTCAGTAAGCATGGAAACAACCTGCCAGCAAATTACAGGCTATTATTTACTACATTATAGTTCAACAATGTACCAAACTTAAAATATTGGAGTGCAATAAGGTCAAGAATGTGGCTCAAACGATTATCTTTTAGGAATAAAAATAGTTTTCCCTGACAATAAATTTAGAATTTAATTTAGAAAAACTGACGCATCTACTAGCTTCCTGTATAAACTCCGACTAGAAAATTATATAAAATCAAGAATAGCGAATGACAGCACAAAATCAATGTACAATGAAAGTAAACGGATCTAGGGAGGAAAAGCTATTACAGGGTTGAAGGAACAACATACCGTTGGAACGACTTCTTAGAAAAACAATCACGTACAATAAATGGCTCATGGCTATCAACTGACGATTTTGAACATAGGACATATTATGTATCCTTTATCTAATAGACGTGTCTGTCTGGGACGCTGTTTCAGCAGCCAAACCGTAAGAGATAGAGAAAAAAGTTATTAAAGTTATGTTTGGAATGGTCATGTCAGGTCAGGAACCGAATTTCAGTCTCTAACACTAATTATTATCTTAATTATCCTAATCCTAACTTTTTACGTTAGATTCTAGGCAAATTTTATCAAGGCGAATGCGACTGGTAGTTTGCTACCAACAATGACGTCATATACGTACGTGTGGTGAATACGCTTTCTATTTGCAAAACGGTCTTTTTTGTTTTTTTAAAAGAGACATTTGTCTCACTGGGTTGATAGTAGAATATAATAGAGTAGAAAGAATAGAAATTAATGAGATCGTAGCTATTTAAAAGATCAATTTTTACAGAACAAATGTAGAGAAATTGAAAATATAATAGAAAGCACAAATACTGAAGCAGCAAAATACTGAGAAACAGGTGAATACGGAAGAAAACTAGTATATCCACTTCTTCTACTCGTAATCGAAAGCATGCTATCAACAATTCTTAAACGAATAGAGAACCGAATTCCTACCAATAACGGTTGAAGCAATAATAGTAAACGAAGACGACAATATGCAAGAAATTACAATTGAAGATATTATAAAGGCAATGAGAAGTAAGGAAAACAGAAAATCATCTGGCCCTGGAAACTGCTCAATTGAACTGATAGAACATGATTGCATGGATATTTTAAAAATCATTGCAGACATATTTAACAGATGCATGATACGTGGAGAAGAATTATGACGCGAATGAATATAAAGATGAAAAGATATGGAAATCACTGGAAAACAGTCAGCACTATATCACGATCACGATCTGCCTATATCAATCCACTGCTACACGTAGGCTTTTCCCATTCCATCCTATTGCCTTTCGCATCCATTGGATTCCTGCCCTCTTCTTTATATCGTCTCTCCATCTTGTTACTGGTCTTCCTACGCTTCTGCGACCGAGTCTTGGTCTCCATTCTAAGATCAGTTTTGTCCATTCTGCGGCCCATATGTCCGGCCCATCTTCATTTTAATTCGGCTACCCTTTCCATTGCTTCGGTAATTTTCGTTTGTTCTCCAATCCATTTGTTGTTTTTTCTGTCGCTCAGGTTAATGTCTAACATTCTCCGTTCCTGTGCGCGTTGTGTTCTGGCTATTCGTTGAGCATGTTTCGTTGTGAGACTCCATATCTCAGCTCCATAGGTGAGTACTGGGAGCACGTATTGGTCATATAGTTTTCTTTTTAACATGTTGGATAATTCTGGTGTTAAACTGTTACTTAATTTGCCGAATACTATCCAAGATATTTTAATTCCTCGTGTGATTTCTTCCTTCATGCGATCCTTAGTGGTGTGATCTTTTGTCCCAAGTATATGTAGCGGGAAACTTTTTCCATAGGTTGGTCGCCGAGTGTTATGTTCATTTGTTCGTTTGTATTTGTCATGATCTTAATATTGCTTGTGAATCCTACTAGTTTAGA
Source organism: Agriotes lineatus (assembly GCA_940337035.1). Lineage (NCBI taxonomy): Eukaryota > Metazoa > Arthropoda > Insecta > Coleoptera > Elateridae > Agriotes > Agriotes lineatus. The sequence goes on from CALNHX010012807.1 coordinate 10,225, forward strand.
ATGGTTATCTAATTCCGTAACCATTTCTTGTAGTTCTGCCGCATCATTCATTATTATGAGGATATCATCGGCGAATCTTAGATGATTGAGATAGTAGCCATTGATGTTTACTCCCTTATTTGACCAGTTCAAAGCACTATATGCTATTAGTAGGCATACAGTAGCTGGTTGATTATTTCATAAATCGATTGCAAAAAGAAAAGCAGCAGCTATTTTTGTTGTTACATGCTAAATTTAACAAAACAACAAGTGTTTAAAAATATTTTACATATACTTCTACACCTGGTGTCTTCTTCAGTGTTTTAAAAACATGTTAAAAATACAAATTTCTCACATAAACGTTACGATCTCTAAAATACAAAAAACATGGTATTACAAATTAAAGATATTAAGCAAGTGAAACAATTAACTTTCTCATATGTTTATATTTACCTCTTAGTCAATTTTTTTACAATTAATAGTTTAATGCGTATAAGTTACTATATTGGAAATCCAAAACATTATTCATTTTTAAGCAAAATGGTGTTAGATGTTAAATTTTCTGTAAATGAAAAAAGTATTAAAAACCAAAACAGATGAATTTGATAAGTGTAACTAGTTTAAAAAAAATTTAATTATCATATTTTGAAGATTGGTGCGACCAACATGTATAAATTTTAAATTTGCATTATCTCAAAAGCTTGCCAAATCGGTCATGATTGAAAATATTAAATGGGAAAATTTAAAATGAAATACCTGTAAAAATTCATATAGGATTAGTATTAACTGCAATTGATATTGATAATTGTACTCACTTTAAGTTTTAAATAAAGTGACTGAATTTATAATTGAAGTATTTATATTGAAATACCTACAAAAAAAATTCAATTAGAATTAATAAGTGCATATGCTTTTGCTTATTGTACTTACTTTAACAGATTTTAATTTGAAGGTTTTTTCCTTCTGTAAGATTTTTGGTGTGGAAAAATTAAAATTGTGAAAGTTTTCTACTGTGTGCTCAGTTAAAGCTGTATTAGGTTTATGTGGCGAAGTTAATTTGATTTTTATTGAGCTTTTGTGTTGATTTAAACGTTTACTTAACTTATGTTTAGTCTGTCCAATGTACTTGCCATCACAATTATTGCAATCTATTTGGCAAACAATATTAGATTCAGCGCTGATTTCAGTTTTACCTTTAAGGTTATTAAAAAACAACTCTCCTATTGTATTATTATTTTTATAAGCTACTTTTAAATTAAATTTATTAAGTTCTTTTTGCAAAAGTATTCATAATTTTGGAATAAATGGAAGAGTAATATATTTAGGTAGGTTGTTATTGTTATTATTATCAAATTCGTCTCCCAAGCAATTTGGTTGAAGATTAATAGTATTATTTGGATGATTAATTTTAATTTGATTTAAACTATTTCTAATTGTATTATTGATTAGTGAATACGTATAATTGCTTTTCAACATCATTGTTTTAATTAGTTTTAAGTTTTGATTATGAAATATGCTAAAAGATAATTTCTCTATCAACAAAGTTGTTATGCTTTTTTTATATTTAATTGTAGTAGTAGAGTAAAAATTTAAATATCTGTCGGTTTTTATTTGTTTTCTGTACCAATTTCCTTAAAATGTTTCCATTGTATTGATTTTTGGTTATTTTCTTTTTCCAACGTAAATTGTAATCTAGAATGTATATTGTTAAAAGTGTTAAATATTAAGTCAATATCATTTGAATCAGCTGCAATAATGATGTCATCGACCTATCGTTGACAAAAATAAATATTTTTTAAATTATTTCAAATGTTTTCCTCTATTCCTTGTAAAACTAAGTTTGCTATTGTACTCGAAAGGGGTTATCTCATAGCAACTTCAAATGTTTGTTTATATATTTGATTATTAAATTGAAAATAGTTTGATTCCAAAATATATTTGACTACATTTATAAATTCGTTTTTAGGGATTTGTGTTAAAGTTTTTATTTTTTGTATATATTGTTTGGATTGCTAAATTAATTGGAATATTAGTATACAACGAAGCTACGTCAAGAGAAAAGAGAACATGATTTTTAGGTAGTTTAACATTATCAATTTTTTTTTAAAGTCCAAGAATCATTTACACTACGTTTATTTGTTTGCGTTATTTGAACTAAAATTTTCAACAAGTATTTAGATAAGTTGTATAAAGGACTCATGTAAGAAGCAACAATAGGTCTGAGAAAAATATCCTGTTTATGCAGTTTGGCAAACCATAAATTTTTGGTGCCAAACCGTTATGAGTGATGAGATTTTTACATGTGGGTTCATCAATTATATTTGAGTCACGCCATCTTTTTAACATATCATTATTAGATCGTTGTATTGCTTCTGTTGGATGTTTTTATCCTTTATGTAAGTGTTTATGCCATTTAATAGATTTAATATTTTTTCATTATAATCCTCTGATTGCATTATTACGGTGGTTTAAGTTTTATCTGCTTTGGTTGCTAATATATTTTTGTTTGTTTTCAATTTTTTTTAGTTATTTTGATATTATTTAATAATTTTGCATTAAATTTTGTTTCAATAGATGTTAAATTATTGGTTTTTTTATTTTTGTTATTATGATTTGTTAAAATGTTGCAGATTGAGAATCTAATTTTATTTTGATCATTTTCATGTAAGTTTGAAATTCCTTATTCAATGTTTGATATAATATCTTCATTTGGAATTTTACTGTGAGGATTAAAGAAATTAAAATTAGGTACTCGTATTTGTATATTACTTAAGTTTTTTCATTATTGTGTTCAGTTAAGTTTTCATTTAAATTAATGTTATTATACTTTTATAATTGCTATTATTTATTTTTTACTTAGAAGTTAATAGACTTAATTTCTTTATATGTTTTGTAGTTTTGGCTTTTAATACTTTTATTTGATCTGTTAATTTGATTAATTGAAATATGATAACATCTTGTGGATATATTTTGTCAATTACTTTTTTATATTGCTGAATTTTTTGTTGTAAAAAGTTTAATTTTGCGTATGATTCTTTAATTAAGAGAGAAATGGATTTTTTAACAAAGTCATAATATAGATTTATAAATTTTAAATTATTATTAAGATTTTGAAAAAAGATATTACTAAAATTCTTTTGTAAAAACTTTGGTATTAACAATTGGTTATTACATTTGTCGAGAAAATTAATTCGTTCACTTACCTTTACATACGACAAGCTGTGTTTTCTTAATTTATTGAAGATATTAATATATTATTGCAATTTAACAGTCGTATACATATTGATGCATTACCTTTAAATATGATTTAAAATATTTATAGTAAGTACATTCATCAAATGCATTTGCTGTAAGTAAAGTAAACATACATGGTTTTTACAGGTATATTCACTATAAAAAAATTTCATAATATTATTTATTATAAAGAAAAGTCAGTCTTTTCCAAACAAGGCAAAGCTTCCTTAAGGGGAAAAAATAACATTTTAGCAACTATAAACAAAACTAGCAGAGAAAAATCTTCCAAATAATTTTCAAATCTGTTAAAGTAAGTACAATAAGCAAAATCATATGCACTTAATATTAATCCTAATTGAATTATTTTTATAGGTATTTCAATATAAATACTTCACTTATAAATTCAGTCATGGTCGAAAATGGCAGACATAGTTTGATAAAACGAAAATGCAAAATAGTCGGACTAATAATTCCTCAAAACTTTATTTAAAACTTAAAGTGAGTACAATTATCAATATCATTTGCAGTTAATACTAATCCTACATTTCATTTTAAATTTTCCCATTTAATATTTTCAATCATGACCGATTTGGCAAGCATTTGAGATAATGCAAATTTAAAATTTATACATATTGGTCGCACCAATCTTCAAAATATGATTATTAATTTTTTTTTAAAGTAAGTACACTTATCAAATTCATCTGTTTTGGTTTTTAATACTTTTTTCATTTACAGAAAATTTAACATCTAACACAATTTTGCTTAAAAATGGATAATGTTTTGGATTTTCAATGTAGTAACTTATACGCATTAAACTATTAATTATAAAAAAAAAATGACTAACACGTAAATATAAACATGTTTTTTGTATTTTAGAGATCGTAACGTTTTTGTGAGAAATTTGTATTTTTAATATGTTTTTAAAACACTGAAGAAGACACCAGGTGTTGTTTTGTTAAATTTAACATGTAACAACAAAAATAGCTGCTGATTTTCCTTTTGAAATCGAACTATATGCTATGAAATAAATGTATAAAAGCAACAGAAATGCATTTAAAATGGAGATGTAGTGTTTCACCACCCTATTTAAAAATGAAAGTGTCATGAGATGGGAGTACATATTGGATATGATGATATACGATACAGTGTCTTTTGCTGACGATCAGATCATTTTAGCATCAGATCAACAGGACATAGATTATATAATTAAGAATTTAAAGGAGGAGAAACAGAAAAAGAGAAAGAAATGAAGGGGAGATAAACTTGCCTGAGGCTGTATATATGGTTATTGGAGGTAAATGCAGCATTAACAAAAAAAGGTTTGGATAGTAAACAAAATAGCAGAACAACGAATAAATTCTCTTAAAATGAATTTCTGGTAAATATCATGTATTGTTTCTTGTTCGCAACGAATTCCCAACTCCAAGTAATCAAACAACGATTGAACATGGCTGAGGAAATGATAAATACAATAGAAATAAAGGGTTTGAAATGATACGAACATATGACGGGGATGTCCGAAGAGCATTCGGTGGTTTGACTTCATTTGGTACCAAGCATACATTGTTGCGTTGGTTGCGTTAATAGGATAATGGGCTGTAGCGAAATCTAACCAAAATTCTACAGAACCTTCATGACTGATGGTGAAAGGCTGATGAACAGCATTCATCTACACATATAAATTTGCTTACATGATGTTGAGTTCTTTTGCCAAAGGAACATACATATTGCTCGCCACACAAATAAAAGTAGGTAGAATTTGCTTGCTCTTTACACTTTAAAATCTTCGGTTACATTTCCGTCGCTCTTTGTGGCATAATACTCCTGACCAAGTAATTGTTTAAAATTAGTATTGCAGTTGCGTTCATTTTCTTGGCCAGTTTTTATCAATGGGTTTATTTCCTAATTCCACTACTTCTAATCGGTTTTGTGACGAATTTGTATTTCTATTGTAATTTTCTTTAAAATGTCCAATGAAGGGTTGAGTTTGATACTAAAGAAAGTATTAGAACCGGGCCTTAATATTGGCTCCAGTTCTATTAAAGTTGTTGGTAAAGCAAGGCTCTTAAAAGTAACCAGTAACCATGTTTCAAATTAAAGAGAAACCGAAAAGAAGAATAACAAGCTTACGTCACGAAGGAATGAGTTATAAAACCTTGATCTCGTACTTGATTGCTTAGCGAAATATGAAAATATTATTGGCGACTTGCTGTTTGAAACAGTTGGAACACAAGAAAATAATTTTACCGAATTATTACATCCCATGAATGAATTTTATAAGAATCCCTACACATCGAAGCTCGATTTGTAATGAAAGATCACCTATTAACTAAAGCAGATCTGAATGTTGAAGTCGACAGGAACAAATTCTGAGTATGTTGCAATAAAGAACGAACTTCCATTTGGTTGTCGTTTCTTTCTACTGATTTTTTCAGAAATTATCAGATTTATTTTAAAACATCGTATAAAATAACAACTTTCATTGGAGGGGATTTTAGCGTTGCTTTTCTTTGGTAAAAGATATAGCATTAACTGAAAACTAATACAATGTTAGCTTAACAACAGATCCACCTTAGAGAATTTTCAAAACTTCGTCAATAATTAATTATATTGTAACATATATCCTAAGAGAATGTTGGATAAATTCTGTAATAGACATTGGGTTATCTAATCACAGCAGCTAGCTATTACACAGACAGGACTATTTACCACTTTGCGAACCAGACAATTCAATAGATAAAAAGCAAGCCTTTAATTATGAGAATAATGCGACATTTATGCGATTATTAAATTAGATGATCTGTGATGGGCTACGTCAACAATTCAAACGTCAACAACGGCATTAAAATATTTTACAGTAGATTTAATGCCTTTCGATATTGCATTTCCTGTCATTAACGTTGATATAACTAAGACATGAATTACTGCTGGTTTGCGTAAATCCTGTAAAACAAAACGTGAGTTATTGATCATTAACTAAACCACCAACGGTGAAGTGCTAAAAAACTACATAAATAATGATAGCGGTGTTTTGTTATATATTCATGCCTCAATAATCATATTTCTCCAATACCATAATTTTATCTAAATCTAAAATTAAAATAACGTCAGTAATTAACAATGAGTGCGATAGAAATAAAAATAAGCCAATGGAAAATGTTTGTTTGAATTACAATAATATGAAGATCACGAATACAAAACTCGCGAATATTATGAAACGTCTTATAATATTATAGATGATATTTGCTCAATCAGAATGTATTTCGAAGAATTTTGAAGAACTAGAATTATTTAAGGATAGATATTTTCTTCAGTTATTAAAAAATCAAAAACTAAACCACGTGAAAGAAGAAAGTGTACGACATTTAAAACCTAATAGAATTCACTACATTAATTAATTTAGTATGTCTTTAAATTTGGACTTTTAACAACTGCACTTTTCAATTGCTGTCATTGCTGATGTAAGCGATTGTACTTATTCTCTGTTTCAGGTCAAAGAATGAAATGGTTAAGCTTTTACATTTTATAAAATGGTATAGTATGGGATATATATTGCAATGGTTATGTGCTTCGACATATATTAAATTAATAATTATATAAACAAAAAGAATAGATGCTCTACTTAGCATTGCTAACTAAATAATAATACAATTTCATTAACATTATATTATTTGGATTATAATGGAAATCTTAATTACTATGGGACTAAAATGATAGTTCCTTTACATTGGAAAATGGCAATAAGACTACTTTATGTTCATTCCCATAACAGTAGGTAAAATAGTAAAGAAGTAAAGGCATGTATGGACAGATGGGTGGTCTGTAATTAAAGAACAAAGGAAAAAGAAGATATCAGAATGGAATTTAGTTGGATAAGGATGCAGCAGAAATGAGAAAGAATGCAGCTCTGGCATATGAACTTTTGGATAAGTAAAGGCTGTTGAGAAAGTGTGGATTTGTATTTTTATATTAAAAAAAATCATTTTTAATAAATATAATAATATTAAATGTAATTAATAAGTCAAATTTAGAGAGCGAAGGAGCCGAGAGGTGAAGCGTTTGTGCTCGTAACCGGCAGGTAGTGGGTTCAAACCTCACATCTAGACTTTGATTTCATCTACGCACTCCAGCCATCATACCAACACCTGTGGTAGCTGTCACCCCTATAGAAGGGCATTCTTCCCTAGTTCAAGGGGTTAAACTAGCCAGCTGCCCCGGCTGCGACCGAAGATGGCTTATAAAAATCAAACTTTGTGTGGTTATTGACATGCCTACATTAAGAGTAAGAAAAGGAAGTCAAATTTACAACAGTAATTTTATAATTTTGTAACTAGGCTAGGATACGTGTTACGAGAATAGTATTATTAAAAGTAACAAATTAAAAAGCATTCAATAGGAAAAGATTGAATAATTTCCAATTCTAGTACAAGTTGAAGCAAAATATGTGTTATTTATTGACATATACCAAGCAATGGAATTTCAACATTGTAGGATATAAGGTGTGCACAAGACAATGCTGTGGGCTGGTTGGAAATCATCAATTGGCTGTAGCAGAGATCTTTCTAATTGCCGTGAACTAGTACCAGAGATCTTATTAATAAAGTTGGACTAGTGTTGTGTGTCGAAGATTGGAACGAAACGTATTTGAAAGAAAAGAAATTATAAATAAAGTAAACTATTTAATGCCTGATCAATAATTGCCTGAAATAAGCTGAGAAATTATATTCACAAGAGCTATTAAATTATAAGTTGAAATAATTGTCAATGTACACATCAGATAAAAGAAATCTACATAACCGATAAGAACATAAGAAATAGCTTTCGATTAAGAATAATTAAAAATGCATGTCCCAACTTGAGTAAAGGTTTCCATGTTTTCAAAAATTATCAAATGAGCTAGAACTTAATTGATACACCTGGTAAATGATTAATATAATAAAGTACATAACCATAACTATCTTAGGTTAAGTCGATCTGACATTTGAAAGAATAAAGATTTTTGCAAGCTTATGTGGAAAATAATCTTGATAACAAATAAAATAATGAACAACATAAAGATTACTTATTTAAAATATCCTCAAACAAAAACATTGCAATATTGGTTTCCATCTTCCCATCTGAGCATATGCGAATGAAATAATGAAAGTGTCCTGCAATGTTAGAGTTGATCATCATTTATCAGCTTTTAGGCACCTCATCTTCAGATGTAAGTTTCCTCAAGTAGCTTTTATCATTTTTACTCTGTGATTATTTCCATTGACTGTATTCCTGTTGCTTTATTAATATGTGGAATCTGGATTACAAGGGGGAGGGGGGAGAAGTGAACAGCATACGTTCACACCTACTTAGTCCTCGAGATAAACCCATTGTACGTGCTACTTCCATAACGGCACCCTTTCGCTGCCTCACTCGAGCCATTTGACTATTTCGGTAAACTTTTTTATGTCAGGCCAGAAATTCCTCAGCACGAATTCTCTTATGGAAGCAAGTGCAGGATATTCACATAAAATGTGAATAGCACAAGTTTTTTCATCAATTAGGCCTATCGTATGTATGTGTTTCTTCAGTCTGCAGTGTCTAAAAATTATCATTACGACGAGTCACAGTTTACCTAATGGCAATCTCCCTCCTTCGCGAGGGTGGTTCACAAGCAAACATTGCGTGGTGGCATTTGTTCATATAGACTCATTTAGCGCAATGGAGATTGTAGGTTTATTGGCTGTATTTGCAGAGTAATCCAAAAAGGTTCCGTTGCTAGTTCGGGATCCCAAAAAGGTTGTTTCAAGCCTTGCATCGTGTCATCAACCTATTCGTTGCTATAATCGGTATCCTTTACCACATCTCCAAGACTTTGCGCACTCGCTACAAGGTAAAACTATCTTTACTAGGCTGGACTTAAATAGAGCATATCATCAGATTCCAATTCAAGAAGAAGACATTCCTAAAACAGCAATAATTACACTATTTGGATTATTTGCGTTTGTAAAAATGGCGTTTGGGCTCAGAAATGCTGCTCAGACAATACAACGCTTTATGCATGAGGTTCTGGGAAATTTATCTTTCGTCTTCGTGTACATAGACGACGTGCTAATAGCCTCCCGGGATGAAAACGAACATCGAGAGCACTTGATACAGGTTCTCGAACTCTTAGATCACTTTGGCATGACAATTAACATGGCCAAATGCCACTTTGGACAGAACGAGGTGCCCTTTCTGGGTCACTGCGGTAGAGATTCAACCGCTACCCAACCTTCTACGGTACATAAGCTTCGTCAGTTCCTGGGCATAATAAATTTTTATCGCCACTTTCTTCCCCAGGCAGCTCATCATCAAGCTATTTTGAATGAATATTTAAAGTCATCACGGAGGAAAGACAACAGGAAGATTGTTTAGGCGGATGCTGCACTTGCAGCGTTTAAGAAATGCAAGGATGACCTCGCTTCTGCAACACTTCTAGCACACCCGTCGACCAGTTTTCGTCTTCGCTTGTCCGTCGATGCATCAGATTTGGCAGTAGGAGCGCCACTACATCAGCTTTACAACGGGAGTTGTAGGGGTAGGCATGTCCTTATGGACAAGTCTGCTTTTCTTAACAAAACCCTTGACTTGTAAGTGAATTAACCTTTTAACGTTCGGATCTCTTACGGATCCTGGATGACTGACGTAGTCCGCCTTGATTGACAGATCCTAAATTTTGCCAATCGTCGATGGCTTGTTGATTTTGAGAAACTAGATTTCTGGTTTGTCGATTTACCTCTAATCTCCAGTTTCTCTTTTTCTTTTCTTTGTCTAACCTGTCTTGTATTTCCCTACACTGGTCTAACCCTTGTAATAATCTTAAGCTCACGTCTTTAGGTGTAGGATTGTCGAAATTTTCTTCGTCGCTACTTACCTCTGACTCGCTTATCTCCCAGTCGTTTAACGGATTATTAATTTCTTCGTCCGGGGAAAATTGTACGGAATTTGGTCGAATTTCTAAAATTTTATCTGTGTTAAAGCCTTTGCATAACTTTAACCTATTAGCGTGCACCACTTGTTCTTTATTTTTATATAATTCTTTAATTTTGAAAGTTACTGGGCCTTTTTGTTCTATAATTCTAAAAGGTCCTATCCAAGGTTTCATTAACTTTTTTGATAATCCTATTTTTGACGTAGCATCGTATAAATACACCAAATCTCCTATTTGTAATTTACGCAGGGCCGGCTTTGATTTATTCTTTTCTTCTAACAACTTAAAGTTTATAAGTCTTATAATTACAAACGCAATTTGTTGCGGGTTGTTACAGAGTCATATGATTAGGTCAAAAAGCAAGTGGACCAGCATAAGGAACATGATCGGTACCATAATGAAGAGCAAAGAACGGGATGAAAGGCTTAGACAAGATAATAGTTTAGAGTAAACAACCTGTGCGCCTTGATAAACGTGACAAACATTGCCGTTGCATCTTGTGGCGAATAAGATTAGTTTTAGTCGGTAAGAATCCGATACACCAGCTTGTACGGACGAGCGGATATCTATGAAGATCTCTAGTCTATAAAAAAATCAACCAGACTGAAGCTTCATACCAAAGCATTGGTCTGATGGCGGCAATGTACAGTCACAAGACAGTCTTTGGTGAAGATCCATGTTTTTTTCAATTCCGGTTTGAGTATGTTTCCCCCTTTTATCAAATATAATATTCAGGTCTTTTGTCTAAAAAGATTATGGCCATTTGGAAAAGCCATAGTGTCCTGAAGACCTCAATTTTCCTATTTTTTTTTGTTGAATAGAACCATCTCCGTTTTGAGAATTCTTGCACTATTGCTCAGTTATTTTATGTGTCGTTTGCATTAAATGACACTTGTTTATACTTGCTATCAAGCAGGATGCTTATGTCATCCGTGTAACCTATAATATAGAAGCCAGCTGCATTAAGTGGACAGAATGGTGACAGTAATAATGACAAAAGGCTGAGAATAGCCTTTGCTTACCGTCCCCCTAATCGTGTTGTTTCCAACACCAATATCTACAACTTTATACTGCAGAAATTGTAAAATCCACTGTTTAAGTGTGTTGCTTACCCCACACTCTCAAAGAGTTACCTCTGTACTATTAACCGTCATTTTATCAAAAGCGCCCTCTATGTGTATGAATACACCTAGAGTAGAAATATCATTGCCGATTTTCTATCGATCACGCTACAAAATGTAAGATGAATTCCGTAGATTTTCCTGGGTTGTAGGGATAGTAGTTCGGCTGCAGTGAATTATTAATTAGCACATTTTCTCTTAGGTCTTTGTTACAAAACCTTTCCAACGCTTTGGAAGATATGACTAGGGTGTAATACTTCTGACTTAGTGGAGTTATAAAAACTACCTTCACTTCCATCCAGCTCTTAGGGTCTTTATTGTTTTCCACATTTTTATATACATAGTTCTAGAATTTTTTTCATGGTTTATTTCATCCTAATAGCGTTTTTATTTCCTAATTGTTTATACTTTTCAACATTTTCTTGTATTCTCCCACATTTATATTGCAAATATGTAGTTTTTCTTTGTTGAGTAGTTTAACTTCAGATGCATTTGCATTCCATCTATTATTAGTCGTTTTCCTTATTTCACATACATATTTCTGCACCTATTTAGCTTTAGTTTATTTTAAACCTGTTACAGGATAGCCTCATCTTGCTTTTTTAGTGTTCAATCTATTCTTATGTAGCGTTCAGTTACTTTCACATCGTATGGATTCTATGTTACGATACATTTCTCAATAATTTTGAACGTTTTTTTTGTTGAATTACGCATACCCTGTTTTAAGTTTACTTTAAAACGTTTCTTTCTTTGTTTGATTACC
>CALNHX010012808.1:0-22263 GCA_940337035.1 Agriotes lineatus
GTCGTGAATGATTGAACACAACGAATATAATTGTAATAACACTTTATTTACAATATATACACCAATGTAACACTAAAAGCGGACTGTATAATTACAAATTTAAAATTGCCGGTACTGATTATAGAGGAGATGTATATCTCTCGGTGTCTTAACGTGACTCTGGTCGTGTCTGTTTCTTCGAGCCCAAGAAAACTCGGACACTCGTTAAACCACCCCTTTAGGAGTAGGGGGAAGGAATGGTCGACCATGGCAAGAGAGAGCTGCATTTCGCCGAAAGCTCTAACAATAAACTAATGACATCCGTTTTAAATTGCAGATGGTATTTACAAATGACATGCAAATCCAAGATTAGGATCTTAAGTATGATAGATTGCTGGACAGCGGGAGATGAGCAAGACTTAAATTAACCTGGCTGCAGCTCCTAATGCCACGAACAATTTCTAGGATTATTCTCAAGTAAATATTAAATATGATGCTTCAACATACCGGCCCCTATAAAGGAACTGGGGACATTTATAACAATACCTTATAAAATAAACACAGGAAATACATCGAAATGATACACAGAAAGTACACGAGATAAATTAGATGCAAGGCAATTAATCAAATGTAAGAACTATCAAGAACATACTATGTACAGGAGATTTACAAGACACTGAGCACAATAAAAGCATGAAAGAACATAAATATAGACACGTGTGATCAAATGTCTCAAATCATAGTCTATGACACGGGAATTCACTGATACGAAGCACTTAAAAAGTTGTTTATTAGTTCAATCACCAACACAATCGCTATTGGACTGGTAGCGGACACACCCTTGTTACGGCACGAATAATAATGCCTTTCGAGGTGCGGATTGACACTACTCGCGTTTTGCCATCCTTCCCTGGATGGGTAGCGATAACGCGACCCAACGGCCAACGTAGTGGAGGTATGCAGTCTTCCTTGATCAAGACCATAGTATTTATGGCGATATTGGTCTCAGCGTGGTGCCATTTAGCACGCTGTTGAAGCTGGGTCAGATATTCGGCTGACCATCGTTGCCAAAAGTGTTGACGTATTTGCTCAATGTGTTGCCATCTTGACAAGCGATGAATGTTGAGCTTAGTCACATCCGGTTCAACGGGTGCAGTGAGCACGTCTCCAATAAGGAAGTGACTTGGAGTTAAGGGAATGAGGTCATTAGGATCGTTTACTGATTGGAGTTAAAGGACGGGAATTGAGGCAAGATTCGATACAAGTTAATATTGTATACAATTCTTCAAACGTGAAAGAAGCCTCACCAATAACTCTTTTAATATGATGCTTAACCGACTTTACGGCAGCTTCCCAAATGCCACCATGATGCGCGGATCTAGGCGGGATAAAATGCCACTTTATATAATCTGTGGCTAGAAAGTCGATGACCTCTGAATGAAAAATTTGATTTTTAAATAGCTCTCTCAATTGTTTTAGTTCGCGGTAGCGCCGACGAAACAAGTAGCATTATTGGAATATAAGTTTTTTATGTTTCCGCGGCGTGAGATAAAACGTTTCAACGCTGCGAGAAACGCTTGCGTCGTTAGATCTGATATGATTTCCACATGTATTGCCTTAGTGGCTAGACAAACAAATATCGCAATATATGCCCTTACGGATCGTTTTCCACGGCCGGAACCTTCCTTTAAGAGTACAGGTCCCGCGTAATCAATTCCGCAATTAATAAATGGTCTGGCGAGCTCGACTCTAGACGCGGGCAAATCACCCATAATTTGCCTTAAGGGCTGCGGTTTGTCTTAAAACAAGTTATGCATTTATGCAGGACATTTCGTACACTGCCTCGACCTGAAATTGGCCAATACTTATGACGAAGTGACGACAATGTAGCTTGTTGCCCAGCATTGCAGTAGCCTTGTGTGCTCACAATAAATCAAAAGGTTCGTGACATGATGTTTGAGCAGTAAAATGGATGTTTAATATCATGACCCAATTTTGAATTTGCTAAGCGACCACCAACTCGGATAATATCATTATAATCAAGAAATGGATTTAGAGATTAATAATGCTGAGCCTGTGAACTTGGTCACCCTTACGCAATGCTGCAATTTCATCCTTAAAGTTACACGCTTGAACTTGTTTTACAATAAATGTTTCTGCATTATGCAATTCAATTGATGTCAATCCACCCGTTTGTCTTATAGCGCCCGGTTTTGAATTGTTGACGAATCTTTTGCAATACGCAATAACGCGTTGCAATTTGGAAAATTTAGAAAATCTTTCGAACAATTCAAAAAATTCTTTAGTTTGGTTGTTTTGTGTGACAACATTTAAGACTAAACTTCGTTACTCTAACGAATCGTCCGAAATATCTACGTGGTCATTAATTGGCCACTTTAATTTCGAGTCCGATAAAAAATCTGGACCGTGCCACCATAAACGATTATGAAGCAGTTCGTTCGGTAAACCACCACGTGAAACTATATCGGCTGGGTTTAATTCTGAAGGAATATAATTCCAATCGACTTTATTTGCTGCTATATTAATTTCCGCGACTCTGTTGGCCACAAACGTTTTCCAATTATGTGGCTCCGCGGATAGCCAGGCCAACACAATTTTAGAATCAGTCCACATAACTGATCGGCTGATATTGAGATTTATTATCGATTCAACTTTACGAAAGAGATGCGAGAGAAGAACGGCGGCGCACAGCTCTAAGCGCGGCAGTGATACCCTTTTAAGAGGGGCAACTCGGGACTTCGCGCATAATAAATGTACGGCATATTCGCCTACCGCGGACCTTGATCTTATGTAGAGACAAGCTCCATACGCGAGTTCCGACGCGTCGCTGAACCCATGAATCTCGATAAATTCAGGAATTTCAACGACAATTCGAGGGATTTTTATTTGGCTTAAAACCGATAAGCTTGTGAATAATTGTATCCACTTCTCACGTATCTTGGACGGTATCTCGTCGTCCCAACCAATTTTGCTAGCCCATAACCCTTGTAGAATGACCTTTGCCGTTACAATAACCGGATTTAATAAACCCAGAGGGTCAAACAATTGAGCGGTGACCGATAATATCGCCCGTTTCGTGATTTTATTTGAAATCTTTAATTGTGTTTTGTCATATTGCAGCACATCGTTAATGCAATTCCAAGACAGTCCGAGAGTTTTCGTGTCGCCCGCCTTGTCAAGATTAATCCATGTTTGATCGTTCGTCAAATCTGACCTTTGACAACGTGGTAATAACGCGGGTTCATTGGTTGCCCATTTTCTGAGTTCAAAACCACCCTTACTCAAAACTTCTATTAATTGTTCGCGAATACTCAGAGCCTCATTAAAATCATTTGTGCCTGTTATTAAATCATCCATAAAGAAATCGTTAAGATAGCGGATTTTGCCCTTGGAAGTATTTCCGTTTCTTCGTGAGCTAATTGCTGCAACGTGCGCACGGCTAAAAAAGGTGCCGACGCGGTACCATACGTAACGGTATTTAAATAATAACTTTGTAGGGGTTCATTCGGATTGTCCCTCCATACTATTTGTTGAAACGGTCGATCATTTGCATGAACAAAAATTTGGCGATACATTTTATGTATATCAGCTGTTAGAACGTATTTATACGTTCGAAATCGAGTAAGCAAGGAAAACAAATCAGATTGAATTTGAGGTCCGACTAATAATGTATCGTTTAAACTGACACCCGTGGTCGTTTTAGCACTTGCATCGAATACAACTCTTAATTTGGTGGACGTACTGGATGGTTTAATCACCGCATGGTGTGGAAGATAAGCATGTTTTGAGGGAATGTCCGACTCCGGGCATGAATTTAAGGTCATATGACCTAGTGCACGATATTCGTGAATAAATTTAGTGTATTCCGATTTTAAATTCGGTTGGTTTCCCAAGGATTTCTCCAATGTGAAAAAACGTTTAATCGCGATTTGCTTGGATTCACCCAATACCTCAGCGTTTTCCTTAAACGGTAATTTGACTACAAATCGCCCGGTAGAATCTCGAAAGTAATTATTTGCGAAACTTCGTTCACATGCGGAATGCTCAATGGAATTTACATTGTATTCCGGTATTGTCTCGAGTTGCCAACAATTTGACAATTGACTGTCTAATGCAGCATGAAAACTTACCGGACGAGGTTGAGGCTGTAAAGCCCGCATTGGCCCCCCGAGTATCCAACCTAATTTGGTTTCTTGCAATACTGGGCCATGGTTTGATAATTTTAATTGACCTGAGCCCAATAAGTCCCAGAATTTTTCTGCGCCGATAAGCAAATCAATAGGCCCAGATATATTGAAAGTTGGATCAGCTAATCTGATATTATTTGGGATTTTGAATAACTGCCTTTCATAATCAATAAGCGGTAAATTCGATGTGATTTTTGGCAAAACAGAGCAATTTAACGCGGTTTCATATTTGCCGCATTTTGTCCTTAACTTTACGACAGTGCAACACTGTACGTGGCTGATAGATTGATTTATCCCTGCAATCGGAAACTTGACGGACTCTAATTTAAGCCCGAGTTTCTTACATAGTGCTTCATTAATAAAATTTGGCTGTGACCCTGCATCTAATAAAGCTCTAGCAGTGTGGGGCTTATTATTTGCATCGAGCAAATCGATCAACGCGGTTGATAAAAATACATGTGCGCTCTGATTTGCACAGTGGTTACTGCTGGAGGTTGTAGCAATTACTTCCGGTGACAAAATTGCAGAAATTGATTCGGAACTGAAATTTGGTGAATTGTCAACCTCAGCTTGTTGAAAATGTAATAAAGAATGATGTCTACCGTGACAAACACTGCAACCTTTATTTCGGCAATTAGTACTAGTATGATTATCGCGTAGACAGATTATACATAATTTGTTTTGTTTGGCTGCGTGGTACCGGTTTCTCGGCTCTAACTTCAGAAAAGTTTCACACCCTTGTATGTTATGTGCTTGTTTGCAATATGCACAGCGCACCTTATTTGTAGCTAAATGCGACGCACCTTGAAAATTATTATTTTCCCTAATCTTGGAACTGTTCGCAAATGTTTGTCGTTTGACCGGTTCTTTTTTAAAGCTAAGCGCCTCTAACAGCTGGCATCGTTTTGTCAAAAAAGTCAATAAATCCTCTAACGTCGGAATGGTTGTGTAACCGAATTTTCCCATTCGCGATTTGACATGAAATCAAGTTTTGATGCCACCAAATATGTAATTAGGCTATCCCAATGATGCGTGGGCAAGCTCAAAGATTTTAGGACCTTTAAATGTAACATTACCTTATCTATCAGGTTTCGTAATGACTTGGATGAATCTTTAATTACATTATCTAAATGGAACAATGCGTGAATGTTCTTTTTTATAATTAAACGTTTATTCTGATACCTGTTGGTTAGCAACTCAATCGCGATTTGATAATTATCGCGGGTAATTGGAAGAGAACTGACCAACTGAAGCGCCTCTTCCCTTAGACACGATTTTAAATAATGAAACCGTTGCAAATCGTTTATTGTCTCGTTTTTATGTACCAACGTTTCGAAAGATTCGTAAAATGATAACCAGTTTTCACAATTCCCATTAAATTGTGGTAAATTTAGAGCTGGTAGTTTAACTTGCGTCTCAATTGAATTATTTGAAGACGCAGGACGAGGGGTGCCTACCTCTCGAGTGGAGCCATTCAGCTTTCTTAATAATTTATTAATATCCGTCATAAAGGAAAGATATTGATCGAAAAAAATCGAATCTACCTGGTTTGCATCCAATTCTTCAATTTGAAATTGGATGCTATCAAATTCATCATTCAGAGGTTGTACTTGATCTTTAATAGTATTTAACTGATCAACGTCTAACTCGTCACTGATTTTATTTCTAAATTTAGTTAATTTAGATTTTAGCACTGTGCGCTTGCTAAGCAGTGCTTTAATGTCTGCCATCAAGCGTAATAACTAAATAAAGTAACTTTACTGACGTTACTCAAAAAGAGCAAACAATTATGAAGAAATTTCTTCAATTAAATTTTCCTCGACGCTAGTAATTAATGAACCAATTCTTCACGTTGAAAGAACGTACACAACATTAAACATGCGACAAAGGGAAATTAAACAAACGGTAGGATTGGAGACCACTCACCCCAAGAAGTTGACGCTTTTTGTAGGTACTGGGGACTCCACTGGCCTCGTAATGATGCTGCAGCTTCCTCCGATGAATGCCATACACGGCAAATGTGGATACAGATGATCCTCTTCAGATGAAGACGTTGAATCCAAGGTGTACTTGGTTCGAAATTCGGTTCGATATGACCAAAATTTGTTGCGACCCGAACCTTACGGGCACAACGAAATACATGCGGAGAATCACGCAAGTCGTCGCGGTCGTGAATGATTGAACACAACGAATATAATTGTAATAACACTTTATTTACAATATATACACCAATGTAACACTAAAAGCGGACTGTATAATTACAAATTTAAAATTGCCGGTACTGATTATAGAGGAGATGTATATCTCTCGGTGTCTTAACGTGACTCTGGTCGTGTCTGTCTCTTCGAGCCCAAGAAAACTCGGACACTCGTTAAACCACCCCTTGAGGAGTAGGGGGAAGTTATAGTCGACCATCGCAAGAGAGAGCTGCATTTCGCCGAAAGCTCTAACAATAAACTAATGACATCCGTTTTAAATTGCAGATGGTATTTACAAATGACATGCAAATCCAAGATTAGGATCTTAAGTATGATAGATTGCTGGACAGCGGGAGATGAGCAAGACTTAAATTAACCTCGCTGCAGCTCCTAATGCCACGAACAATTTCTAGGATTATTCTCAAGTAAATATTATTCTGTCAGTATACAAGAGCGATGTCATAGCAGTAAGCGCACTGGGTAACTGTAATATTAGCATCCCGCTTTATTCCACTGTAGAGAGTGGGACATAAAGTTGTGCTACGTATGATCGGCCCACGTTGCCGCAAACAAAAAACTAAACACCCAGTCCAATTTCCTTAAACTCAAGTAAGTACAACGGCCATAAAAATCTTGTGTCGACTGTTACAGGTATAAACATAAAGGTCAGTCTATTCTGCAAAGCGTAAACGTTAGTAATAAGTTGACGGTCACTACTGGATTACTAAACCTTGCATAAGTTAATGATGACTTTTTCTAACCCAGAAGAGAACGACATCGGTATGGATGACATCATTGGAATCGGGCAGTTGCGTAACTATCTTGCTTTCATCTATTAATGCTCGCTGAAAGCACAGAGTGTACTAATAATAATGTTGTATATCAAAATCACAAACTAAAAAAATATTGTACGGAAATTGGCCTTAACGATGGCGTCAGGGGATTCATTAAAATTTTTAATTTGATTCATTTATTTCTAAAGAAAGGTATAACGTAATTATATTAAGTAACCATAATAAACATATTATTAAAATGTAAGAGTACATAATAACCATTTAATAATGTAACCCCCCCTAGGGCTAAAATCTTAGAAATAAATGATATAGCCGAACTGAGCTCACAGAAGTAAAAAAAATGTGCGTGTGCAATTAATTAATTTTTAGGATATTGTATTGAGTCAAGTATCAACAAAACAGCAATCATCTACATATTTTTTGCGTCTAGGAAGTCATGTATAGTGTACATAAAGGCGATTGCAAACACAAACGCATCCCAAAATCAGCCGTAGCTGAGCAATACATTTACAAATGGGTATACCTTAGAATTTGAGCACGTTAGAGTACTTGCCAAAATATCTCACTACTTCCCACGAGTGATACAAGAAGCCATATAAACAGAAAACATCCGAATAATATAAACAGGGAATGTGGCTTTAAGAAATAAAACGTGGACGATCTAAAGCATTACAACTACTATGCGAAGATGGCCACGCCCCACTGTTTCAAACTGCGATTAAATAACCAATCAGCGTTATTTCGCTCCGAGCGACTGGCACAGAGTATAAGTAGCTCCATACCGACCTTCAGTCCCTAGTACTACTTTCACTCTGATGATGCAAGCTGCAACGTGTTGCGAAACGTTAATCAAGGTACTCAAACAACACGAGCCACCACAAAGCGTAACCATCGAGTGGATCCTCCTCACAAGGTGCAAGGCACGTTAAGTCATAAAATGCTGGGTTTTTATCTACAAAGACGAGGAGGTCTAAGCCGAAATTCCTTTTTAACGAGAATTATTCGAGCAACCGCAATAGCCTTAAACAATATACAGTGCCTTCATAAATGACCGAACGCTTTTGAATGGTCATTATTTTGGCGCCATTTATTTATGTTCGTGGCACTGTAAGTATATGTCAAATTCGAGGTTAGCAGGTTAGGTTTTGCGTCAGTCTGTGTGAAAACTGACGGAGAACCGACCTGATTTAAGTATTGGATTTACCCCAAAAATTCGGAATTGAGTTTTCAACAGATCTTCACGTTTTTGAAGAAAAACGCATAACCGGAAGTATGGTGTTTACTCTTATGATTTTTCAGTTTTTTTTCGATTTTTTTAAAAACGACTCTCTATCAAACGTTACATGTTTATTGCATTTTTAATGTGTATTGATGTGAGATAGGTAATTTTGCAGTTGAATTCCTCTAAAATGGGTTTCTTTTGTTTTTTTTTAAATTTTTTTTTATTAACTCCTATTATAATAAAACACCCGGTATATTATTACATTTTTGAATTCAGCTTAAAATTTTAGAGAAAATTTGTCTCTCCAACTAACGCTCCATTTTGTACGGTTTTTGTAGAATTTTTATTTTTCGAAAATTTTTGACAAATGGTTAAAAATTAAAAATGGAATTTTTGGTTAATTATAAGATCACTGTAAAAGGAAGTTGTGTGCGTGTATCACACCAGATTTTTTAGAAAGGAATGCATGCAAATACATACTTTTATCTCCAGGAAGGCGCTACCCAATGATTCAAATAGCCAGTAAAATTTGTTAAAGTGATTATACTGATTTTCATTTTCTTAGAATCATTTGGTAAAAATGGACAAGTTACCTGCTTAGAATTCAATCTTTAGAGTATGTATGAAACGATGAATGAAAAACAACCATGATTCAGCTAATGAATTGCTAAAAGCGTTTTCGTAAACAACGGGAAATCCTTATTGCTTTAAAAAATACAATATTGGCGCTTTTAAAATTCCAAGGTTTTATATGAGCCGATATTAAAGAAATTAAAAATTGTTTTTACAATAAAATGCTCGTAGTGATGGCATACAGGGTGCTCTTTTAGGATTTATTGCATGAAGATTTCGCTTTTCTTCAGAGTTTTCTTACACAGTGCAAGTCTTAAGAAGTGATATTTTTACCCCATAAACACTAATTGTCTTCAAACTGTGACTCTTCACGTGTACATCGAACAATATTCCAGCATTGATTTTATATAAGAGTTCTTATATACGCATGCTTCTACTTATGACCTTAGTTGGGCGTTGGTCTTCTCTACAATTGCCTTCCATTCCTTCCTGTTCGTTGTTCTTATCTTTTAGTTGTTGATTCTCAACCTTTTTAGATCCCCATCTTCTTAATTTCTCTATTTTTGTGGATCTTCTTCTTGGTGTTGTACCTTTTATTTGTTCCCTCTACTTATAGCCTTGCCCTCTGTCATTCTTGCTACGTGTACCGCCCAACGTAATCTTTCCGCCTTTATACAGTGAGCGCCAAAAAGCATTGGTCAGTTTCAATACCTAATAAAAACCCATACGCTTCACCTATGGAATCAATGATAATTTCTTCATAAATAGAAAACTTGGGAGTTTTGTTTAAATGTTTGACATCCTCCGAAAGTGACAGTTTGGTGTGCTGTTTCATAGTCAAAGGTTGTCGGGGCTCATTTTTTCGGGGAAATTGGTGAAACGGTAACGGTTACATCTCAAAGACATTACATGCTTCAAAGATCTTTTTATCGCAAATAAAAGGGTGCACTCAACAAGAGGGGAGTCATTTAACCGACACAATTTTTCATAAGTGAATCTCCCATTCTTAGTCTTTAAGAAATAGTTTTGATTAACTGTGTAATTTAAGCAAATAAATTGTTATTACAAACTGAAACTGACCAATGCTTTTTGGCGCTCACTGTAGTAGCTGTGGTCATGAAATATCTTTTATTTTTCTGTTAGTCCGTAATTGTCCTGATATTGATAAAACCACTGGTTGAATTGTTGTTTTGTATAATCCTATATATAATACTATGTATTATTATTGTTTATTGGATATTATAATTTCATTCTGTGTAAAATAAATGACTCTAATCTGATGTGGGTCGGGTCTCTACATCCTAGCAAGTATTATTTTGATTTGTATAAATTATAGGAAATACATTTGCTATCAAATTAATTATCGTGGTATTATTTTTAATAATATAAAGGTAAACACTTTGTGTAATGGTGATTTAAGTAATGCGATAGTTACCATACAGGATATTATTTTATTAAAGGGAATAATAACTCAACTATGGCGATCCAACCTCACAATCCACAAACACAAGTTCGACAATTATCAGCTATAATTTACCAAGGGCAGTGATAATCACCCGCAATAATTTTGACAAATAACAACCCGAAAGTGCGTTGCCTGGAAATAACCCGAGGTGAAGCCGAGGGTTATTTCTTAAAGCTAACGCACTTGAGAGATATTTTTGTCAAAATTATAAGGATTTATCACTGGCCGCGATGAATTCGGGAAGCTAAGTTCTTAAATAAATTAATAATGTTTACCGAAGCGAGAAGCCATTTTTCTGACAAATTAATTTGACACTTCATTATAATAATATGTTGGTGACACTTTAAGTCTATGTCAAATTCGATGTTAACAGGTTAGGTTTTGCGTCATTTGACACAGACTGATGCAAAACCTAACCTCGAATTTGACTTAGATATACAGTGCCACCAACTTGTCATAGGATACTACTGAATTTTAATTAGGTAGTTTCTATGGCGATTGAAAATCGCTCTAGGGTCGTTTTCACTTCAAGTGTGATCTGATTTGTCAAAATGACTCACGTGATTAAAAATAATTAAATTGGATTGATCTGCAATATATGTAAGAACTTATCTATGATTGCGAAATTAAAGCGTTGTCTAGGTGATAACAATTGCCGTAAGTAAATACACGTCACAAACAGAAAACACTCAGAAGTCGCTTGTGCCGAAAGTGCCCATAAAACTGACGTCACCAAGAAATTTACTAAATTCAATCTTTTAGGCTGGTGTTTTCTGACAGCGTAACTGAAGTTCCTAGCAAGTCTCACGATGCTTGGCCTCGTATCTCAGTTGGCTTGCCGATCCAAACCGCTGAACGCCACCGCATAACGACTCCTGTAGCTCGACAACTGCGACGCAAAAACTGCTTCCAGCCCACGTTGTTGCCAACACCTAGGGCTCCACTGCTTTCTATGAAGGTCACTGCCTACTTCTAGCTTCCAGGGGCTCAAATTAATCTGCTATGATGTCCAATACAGCCACCAAAATACTAGCTAACACTCGATGCAAAGATCACACACTTTTCAAAACTTCTGCAGAGATGCTACGAATCAATGCACTCCACTACAGCATACCGACAGGATATATAATCAATTTTAAAACTCATTAAATTGGGAAAAGGGCATTTATTCACAAATTAATAATTATTTATTGGAGAATCCAAATTAACAACATCTTTCAGCTTGGCTTCCTTTTCCAGTTGTTTGTCTTCGATCTTACATTGTTTTACATTGTTTCCAACCCTACTCTGATTACATTTTATTCAATTCAAAGCTAACACTATTTTTAATACCGTTTTACGAATTATTAGGAAAGGTATTGCAAGAAGAAGTAAGAACAAATGTTGGCGACAGAATAAGTGAAGACCAAAGCGATTTTAACCTTGGCCTTCATTGATCTTGAAAAAGCGTATGATTCGGTGCCCCAAAGTAAGCCGTGGGAACCCTTGGCCGAACTGAATATGGATATTCATTTACTAGCTATTATAAAAGAATTAAATAACAACAACATATCTTACGTTAAAGAGGGAAAACAATTTTCAGGGTTCATATCAATAACAAAGGAGCTCCGGCAAGGGTGCAGCTTATCACCAATATTATTCAATCTTTATCTAGAGGTAGTAGTACGGGAATGGAAACGTAACTGGACAGCAATGGGTATACCAATCAATGAAAACTATCTCTTGACACTTAATTTTGCAGACGACCAAGTGCTTATAGCACAAGATTCGTTCGACCTTGAGTTTATGTTGAAGATACTCTATACTGAATACCACAAGTGGGGACTACAAGTAAGCCTTAAAAAACTGAATATTTAGTTACGAACAGTGAAAGGAAATTTAAAGTTCTACAAAGTGACGAAGTACAAGTACAGCAAGTTGAAGAATTTAAATATCTGGGAGCCATCGCGGATCAAAAAGGATTAGAAGAAAGAGGAATGAAACCTAGAATTCGAGAAAACGGAAAAGTAATTGGTTGCTTAAACTCTTCGTGGTGGGATAGAAAAATATACAAAAATGAATGTAAATAAAAGAATAGGCCAAGTGATGGTAGAATCTGCTCTCTGTTACGGAAGCGAAATTTGGACAATCAATGCAAAAATGAAGCGCAATCTACAAGCGGTAGAAATGGATTACCTCAGACACATTACCAGATTATCTAGGCTAGAACGGATTACAAATGAATAAATTAGACAACAGATAAAAACAGAACATACAATATTATAGATAGAATTGAAATTCGCAGTCTGTGTTAGTTTGAACATTTAATACGAATGCCGTCCAATCGTTGACCTAAAAGAACATTCCACTGGCAACCCCAGGAACGAAGAAACGCGGAAGACAACGGCGTTCCTGGAACGAAGGGATAAGAAAGGCGATACCTAGCTGTATAATTATAATGTTACATAACATTGTACTTATTTAGCTCCATAAATTGTTAGGACTCCCCGAGTCCCTTTCTGTAAGGATTCTGCTACACATCTGCCCCGGAAAGCTGTCGGAGTGGCCCCGTTGTAGGGATGGTAAAACCGCTCAAGGATCAAGTGCACCTGATCCGACTCCGACTCCGAACTAGGTGCAAGAAACTAGGTTCAGTTCCGCTTGCGGTCACCGGGAAATAGCAGGTCTCGCCAGACGCTGGAGCGGTCGGAGTCGGATCTCGGACAGGCCTGCACCTACAGTCGCATGTTATGACTCAAATGTTAATGTAGGGGACGTGATTTTGATTTGAATCCGACGGCTCCGGTCGGAAGTTTTTGCTGGGTCGTCTATTTCAATTGTAAAAGATTTCTTTGATTGCATTAGCAGGGCATCAATAACTATTACAATTAAATATGTCTATTACAATTTAAAATTATGAGATGTTTTCCCTTTTTTCTATTCATACCTTACAGTAGCCTACATGGTCTATGGTTTTGGCACAACACACGAGGCATTGCCATAACGACCCCGCAATAAATTCCTAGTCAGTTACGAACGATTGCGAAGCGCAAACCGCGTATATCCATTTCCATTCCGATTTCAAATTCGACGTCTTTGCAGTTCGAGAAAGAGGAGCGATCCGATCCACTTCATAGGAGCGAGAGTCCAGCATTCCGTTCCATAGTTCCGCCGCTCCTCGCTCCTTAGCGCTGGGGCGGTTTGGCTTAGGTGCAAAACGGTTCGATTCATTGAAGGAACGACGGATCACTCCTAGGTGCGAGAGTCCGGCATTCCGTTTACAGGTCCGCCGCTCCGCGCGCTGGCGCCGTTCGGCTTAGGTGCACAGCGGTTCGATTCATTGAAGGAACGCCGGATCAGGCGACCTACTCTTTAACGAACGCCGAACCAGGTGCACCTACTCTGGCAGACGAACTAGGTTCAAAAGAGTAGGTCCGGGAATTGACAACCATCCCTACCCCGTTGTACGTTTGGTCACCCCATCTGTAAGCGTCTTCAAGTAACCATGCCATCAACATCCTAGGCGAGGCATTCCCCTACACTCTTCAATTGATTATGCGTTGCTGGAACTCTCCCCGAAAGGGTATTGTAAACTGTTATTTTTAAAAGTGATACTCTATTAAAAGTGTTGTGCTTAACGTCACATTTATTTGACGGTTCATGTGAAATTGTGCCTTGCGTTATTAAATTCATACCGCTCGCTTTGAGACTTGAAAAGCGTTGCAGACTGTAAATAAATTTGGTGGGATCGTAAAATTTAGTGATCTGATCATAACCCTGAGTTTGCGACCTTGGGGGAAGACTGCTCTTTCCAAGATGGCGGCCAAAATATCTCCGTTCCTATTGGTCCTACAAAAAAAGTAAAGTAATAAATTGAAGAGCATAAAATTGTACATAAAATACGTTTTATGAATTTTTTCAGTCAGACCAATAGTTTTTTTAGATACAGCGCTCCAAACGGAAGCAAATAATGGTAATGTAGCGGTGAAGCATTTTTTTTGCTCCTGTCTCCTTAAATGTATGCTAAGTGATATGTGCAAAGTAATTTCAACATAAATATCGATTATTATCCAATGCATTTACACAGTTTTCTGCATTATATTTTGTAGGGACACGTCTGCTTCCTTAATGGGTATGATATTTATCATTTCATTTTTTAACTTGTTTTCACACCACCCAGAAGGTAGGGTTTTTATCTCGAGACTCGAATAAACGACGTTTAATATACATGCTCGCGAGAAAATTCGAAGACCATAATATTACAGTGATGCATGCACCAGAAGATGCGGACTCTCTCATAATTCAAACAGCTATTGATATGTCTTCGTCCTATTCAGCAGTGCACATTGTGGGAGATGATGTAGATTTATTAGTTCTGATGACTGCAGTGGCGAGCGAACATGACAATATATTTTTAAGAAAACCTGCTCGGGGTAAAGTGGAGGAAAATATATATTCATCGCACAGTCTACAGTTTGTAAATCCTGTAGGCAAGAATATTTTGTTCCTGCATGCATTCAGCGGTTGTGATACAACATCTGCTTTCTTTAATCAGGGAAAGATTAATTTTTTTAATATTCTTGAGACAAACAGCAAGTTGATTGAAATCATTGAAATCTTCCAAGATCCACATGCAGAATTGGATGCACTAGCCACTGCTGGAGAAGCATTTTTGATAACATTGTATGGTGGATGTTACGAAACCGATACCTTGGATTCCCTGCGATACAGGAATTTCGGACGATCGGTGGTGAAAAACAAATTCAACTTGGCCTCACTGCCACCAACAAGAGACGCTAAAATACATACTTATATAACTTATTTTATGCACAATTTTATGCTCTTCAATTTATTACTTTACTTTTTTTCGTAGGACCAAAAGGAACGGAGATATTTGCAAAAAACTGATTTTGACCGCCATCTCTTGAAGATGGCGGCGCGAGCGGTCTTCTCCCAAGGTCGCAAACTCAGGGTTTTAATCAGGACAGTAAATTTTACGATCCTACCAAATTTCATTTGATTACGAGCTTTTGCGTGGTAGACCCCTTATTTTCGCCTCATTGCTTGGACTAATAATACAGTATTCAAAATTATAAAGATGAATTTAGATGTGAAATGGATATCAAAATTATTAAGATGCATTTAGAAAAGAAGGGAAATAAAATTTATAATTTAATTAAATGAAGCTAATTGAGAAATAGTAAGATTGTAACTTAATTTAATACCTGAAATGAAATTGGAAGTTAATGACAAATACTTTTTCGAAATATACTATTTAACATAGTAGGTATTAATCAAATAATAAAGCTTTAATAGTGTGTTACACTGAAAAAAATAAGCTACATCGCTAAGGAGATAGTTTTATTGATAAGAAAAAATTTTTGAAACACAAATGATGTAATACAATTTTGTAAAATTTGAAATTAAGAAATGAACCCTTTTATAAGAGTTTCAAAATAAATATTTGGAATAATAAAAGGGTTAAAGTTACATACAAATTGGCGTGATGAAGAACTAAAAACTAAAATATTAAAAGAAGAATATGAGAAAACTAGATGGATGAAGACTAGAATGTGGCGAGAAAAGCAATTAATACAATTATAATCTACAAAGGCAAATAAAAGTAACGAAATGTGAATTGGGTGTATTGTGGAATTACATTTGCATCGACTGAATTGGATAACAAGGAGCGCTTTACAAGGGAGGTGGATTGCATCGACATCAGTAGCAGAGTGAGCAGATTTGTGGGGCTTGTCAAGTGATATCTGGTGGCTTGTCTCTGGTCAAGATTCGTGGTGCTGGGTTGTAGCAGAATTCATATATGTGATTTGGTTGAACATTAAAGCAACGCATCTGCGACTGAGGTCTATTTGTATGCGTACTGTGGTGAAGCTGTAGATGCTGATTCCTGTGGCAAACTAGATTCCTGTGTTAATTTTGATACGGATTCTGGACATGTTGGCTATTGATTGTTAGTTGAGGCCTTCGCCGTGGATTTAAGTGGAGCAGTTTCGTAGCGTGGTCAGTTGCAGAGTTGGACGTATTGGGTTTAGCAGAGGAGGGTGTTAAGTTTAATAAAAGGTAACATAATCCAGGTAATTTAAAAAAACAACCGAAAGAAAATAAAGAGTAAAGTGAGTTAATTTTAATTAAGGAAGTACTTACTATTTGAGATTGTCGTATGGCAAATATAACGATAAAGTATTTTCAAAACTCATTTGAAGTGTCAGTTGACAGAAGTTTTGAGTTGTCATAATAATAGGAACATCAAATTTCAGAATATAAGCAATCTAGATTAAAAAGAATCCGATCTGATTTTCAGTCAAGTGTATCTACTGGGGTTAGCAGACAATGTTCCAAACTAAATAAATAAGGCAATTAAATTAATTAAAATTCAATTCATATGTAGTAAGTGTCATGGCGGGGGGTTCTCACGGCTCTGCCAATTCTCTCTGTAAAAGGTGTAATAAGAATGTTGTTACCGGTTGCAAATGTGAAATTTGTGGTAATATCTTTCATTTAAGCTGTGCCAAGCGATGTGCTAATGTTAAATTTATTGACGAGCATGTAATTACATGTTGTGAGTTTCCTAACCAAGAACCCGAATCCAACAGTGCATTTTTCGAGGCGATTGACGATATCGCAAGTGAAGATAAGAAAATTGACATACGTAGGTATATTTAATTACTTGTTAAAGCAAAAAGACGTAATTATTCTTGATCTACGTGAAACAATT
Source organism: Agriotes lineatus (assembly GCA_940337035.1). Classification (NCBI taxonomy): domain Eukaryota; kingdom Metazoa; phylum Arthropoda; class Insecta; order Coleoptera; family Elateridae; genus Agriotes; species Agriotes lineatus. Next base: position 17,155 of record CALNHX010012808.1, read on the forward strand.
ACACTATTAAATAATCATATTGCTCTGCTGAAGGATAAAGAAGCCAACAAGTGCGGCGTTGAAGGTGAAAGCAGTACAGCACGTGTTGTACGTGAATTTGATAAAACTATAGTGCATAAAGATTTAGCAGATGTGTCTAGTTTAAAGAAAATTTCTACAGATAGTGATAAACTTATCAGCGGGAAACCGAAGTAGATTTCTTCCACTGCTAATCTCATTACCGCTAAGGCTGTTTCAAATGGCATCTTACACGCCGAATGTCAACAAAAACTTAATGACCTCATACATTTAGATCAAAATAAAGAAACTATTCCAGTATTTCCGCCGCACGCTCCGAAATCTCCCTCGTCCATTCAGAAAAGTGAACGTTGGACTGATGTAGTCAAGCGTCCGAAGAAAAGACCAGTAGTTACTGGTAACAACAAAGAAATTTCAGCTAGCGTCAAGGGTGTTCCTAAAACAGCTTATCTGCATGTCTATAGACTGGACCCGCAAACAACACAACGCAAATTATCAGAATTATTAAAAAGCCATTTTCCGGAGGCATCTTGCGAGATTCTGAAGTCGAAAAATCCGGAGCTCTATTCATCGTTTAAGGTGAGAATTTCAGAAAGGCAATGAACCCCGACTTATGGCCTTATGGTGCCTGCGTTCAACGTTTTTTCGAGTTCCTGAAGAGGAAGGAGCCTCCAACCAGTTAGGATCTGACCCTTCCGTACCGTCGCTATTTTCTGTGTTCCATGCTAATATACAGTGTCTGTCAAATAAAACTGACCTTCTGTCTCTGTACATAGATAAATATAATCACGATGTCATATGTCTATCCGAACATTGGCTGGATGAAGCATCATTAACAATGATTAATTTACCGGGTTACGCTTTAGCGAGCTACTTTTGTAGAAAAACTAATAAACACGGAGGTGTTTGCACATTTATAAAAACCCATTTGAAGTACAGAGTTTTACAGCTCTCAAGATTTAGTGTAGAAGTTAACGCCGAATTCTGTGGTATTGTGATCGTAAGTTCAAAAATCGCAGTAATAACTGTATATCGTTCCTGTTTAGGTGACCTTGCTGTGTTTCTTGAAAGGTTTGAAAGTCTCTTATCATTCCTTACCGATAACTATAACAAAGTTGTGCTTGCGGGTGATTTTAATATTAACTTAAATTACAATTCTCATAACAGAAACGATTTTTTGTGTTTGATGGAATCCTTCGGCTTATCAGTTACTATAACCGAATGTACAAGGATCACCGCCTTTTCGGCATCTTGTATTGACAATATCTTGACTAACATAGATGATAGTGCTTACGAGATCGGTGTCGTAGATGCCTGCTTATCAGACCATACTGCTCAGTTCATAAAATTACAGTCTAAAAAAGAAACTCCCAAGCATGGCTTAAGAAGAAAATGTAGTAAGGATGGTATAAATATGTTACGAGATTCTTTATCTACAACTGATTGGTCCTCTTTTTTCGACTCAAATTATAGCTTGGAGTTTCTTTCCGAGTATTTAGTTAACACCTATAAGTCACTTGTAGATAAACAGTTTCCGCTTAAGAAAAGTTATTACAGTAGATATTCGCTGGTAAAATGGTTCAATGACTCACTGCGTAAAAAAAGAGATATCTTACCTTGTTTAAAAGTAATTTGTAACTCAACAAGGGATTCATCTTTTTTCGCGACGTACGACACATTGCGTAAAAATTATTTAAATGAAATCCAACTTGCAAAAAAAGCCGCTTATAATGCTTTCTTTAGGGTTTCAGCCAATAAAACCAGGGACACCTGGAGATTAATAAATGCTGAGAGAAACGTACTAGGTAATCCTAAAAATACTTGTGAGAATATTTTTCAAAACTCGTTTAATGACTATTTTTCTACAATAGCTGATAGGATTGTTGATACACTACCAGAGCAAAAAAGCACCAACCCCACTAAAACTCACAACTCACTAAAAAATTCCAGATGTTTGGATTTTTATAATCTTAACAGTTTAATCATTAAAGAGACCGCCGATCTTATTGTTGGTCCTCTAACTTCTCTTTTAAATAGTTGTATTCTGCAAGGATCATTCCCGGATGCTTTTAAACGTACTAGAGTGATTCCCCTTTTTAAGAAGGGTAATATTCCGATGTTGAGAACTATCGTCCTATATCTATTGTTCCTGTCTTTGGAAAAATTTTCGAGTGCATCTTAAAAACTAGACTTTCGGACTACGTCGAAAAAAATTCCATCCTAAATAATTGTCAGTATGGCTTTCGCAGTGGCCATACCACTGTCCAAGCTGTTTATGATGTTTTGACCAGCATAATAACAGGCCTAGAAGAAGGTAAACACGTTGCCGTTACATTATATGACCTTACGAAAGCATTTGATTGCGTTTGTCACTCAATTTTATCTGATAAATTGAGTCGCTATGGAGTTAGAGGTTTGCCTTTGTTACTCTTTGAATACTACGTGAAAAATCGAACTCAGTGTGTTAGAACCAATGGAACTGCATCTAGTTTGGTACCGATTAAACACGGCGTGCCCCAGGGATCAATACTGTGTCTTATATGCGGACGACACAACCTTTATTAATTCAGACAGCTGTATTATCAATTTGAATCTAATCACTGACAATTTTGATGATCTGGCCCTTAACTGGTTCACCACGAATAAATTAAAACTGAATCAAGATAAGACTCAACGTCTTATAGTTTCTTCAAACAAAAACCTAACTAAAGGCGATAGAGTTAAGATGCTAGGCATCTTCCTGGCCAATAATTTGAATTGGTTTAGCCACATTGATTTTTTGGGTCATAAACTGGCCAGTACCATTTTTTTATTCAGAAAACTGAAAAGTATGTTTGACTTAGAAACTTTAAAATCGGCGTACTTCTCTTTGTTTCACTCACATCTGTGCTACGGTGTTGTGCTGTGGGGTAGTTCTACACATGCCATAAAAATATTTCGCCTCCAGAAGAAATTAGTTAGAATTATTGTAAACGCAGGTACTCGAGAACCGTGTCAAGAAATATTTTTACAACTTGGAATAATGCCATTACCTTCCCTTTTTATATATTATTCTCTATTAGAAATACATAGAAAAAAACAGAGTTCAACACTCATTCAGATATTCATGTACACAATACGAGACAGGCTTCATTAATTGTAATATCTCGGTTTAATAATAATAATAGCTTTATTTCCACAAAAGTATACAAGTATAACTTAATTTAAAAAAAAGAGGAAACAAAACAAGATTTTGTGGGAATCTTAAGGTGAAGTCCCAGTATAGGAGTTGAACTCCGTACTGATCAATACTTAACCTTACATAACAAGAGTTTTAAACCATACAAAAACCATACAAAACCTAATGCCTAAGCCTAAACTAACCTAAATTCTGTGTCGGCAGTAACCAAAAGTGAACTATAATACAATGCAATAAACAAATAGCAGAGGTTGCAACCGGATACATGTACAAACAAAAAAAAAAGGAAAATGGTTACTTAATTAACTGTTCAGCGAATATGTGATTGAAAGTGTGGTTTTTAAAACTATGAATTGACAGGCTTTTGAGGGAGGAAGGGATAGAATTATATATCTTGCCGATAGTGTACGAAAAGGACCGTTCAAAAAGAGCAGTACTATGCCGTGGAACGGTAATGAGCCCGCGATGTCTTAAATTAATGTTAAGTATATCTGTACGAAAACGAATTTTTTTATGTAAATAGATTGGTTTCTTCGATAATATTATTTTATGAAATAGACTAACTAAATCGAAAAACGGTTGTTTAAACTTGACATTATACAATCACTTACCGGAAACGGTAAAAATGCTAGATAGAAATAGTTTTAAAGCTAAAATCAAGACATTTATATTGCAATTCTGTTTTTATTCTGTGGATGAATTTGTCAACACCTCAATAGAAATCTGATTATTTGATCTTGTGAATTGATTTTTTTGTTTATTTGTTAATTGAGTGTATTGCACTTTATTGTATTGTTCTTTGTATTATTCTCATTATGTTGTATCGTAGTTAAATAAAACATAAAGTGGAGCTAATCACCTTAACAATATATATATATATATATATATATATATATATATATATATATATATTTGCAATCAAATCAAATAAAGCTCCGGTCTGGCATGAGAACAGCTCTAGTCAAAGGGGTAGGTTCAACAACTTGTATTACAATTACTTTTGAGACTTACAGATTAACGTATGGCAATTGCTCGAATTCGTATATGAAATAACAGTTTAACCTTCAAAGTGACATCCAAACAGGTATGAATTGCTTCTACAAAAATGGCGTAACTTGAAGTCAAAACACCAAAAGAATGGCAAAATTTACATTAGGTAAATACAACGCAAATAATATGACGTAATTTCCGGCTAAGCTGGTTTTGTTTTAGTGACATAGGGACCCCGAGATCTGCATTTGTTTAACTTCCTGCAATTTTCGGTGTACAAAACCGCTTATCCGCAAAATCAAAGGACGCTACCTTAATAAAACCTCTCTGGAAACTGGTGCCTGCTTCTAAACCTCTTACAAAGTATATTCTTGATGAAACCCACAGCTAGTGGACCTTCTCCAACTGCTTCCCTGTGAAATTTACCTTGCAGGAGCAGCTTCGTAGGCTGGATCACAAAATCAAACGACGCCACGGTGATCATAAACTTGGTGACGGCTTCCTGCTCCAAATCTCTGTATATAAGAACTCAGGATGATCTGTTCTACACGTTGCACATAAGATTGTAGCTGGTCGATGTCTCAAACTATTAGAAAAGTGGCCCCGATTTTGACCGCACTTTTGCGAATCCTGAAGCCTGCTTTTCCTCTTTACTGGGATCTGTTACCACAACGAAAATTAGACACAGATATGCTCTGCAGACTGGTCAATATTAAAAACCACTTTTTGATTTCAAAAAAGAACATATTAATTTGAAAATTTACATAAATCTGTGGGCACCTCTTGCATACAGCACAATTTCTACAAGGCTTGTTTTCTTAATAAAAACAATTGAATATCTCGTTTCCTATCAACTGAGTTTTACAATAGTTTTATAAAATAAGTTTTGATATAATGGAACTTAGGAACTAAACTGTCTTTTT